>LOJH01021770.1:0-20158 GCA_001685095.1 Ellobius talpinus
CTTACATATTAATTTAAGCCATCTCCATTAATCTGTGTATTGCCATGTGGCAGTAGCTTACCAGCAAAGTTTTGGCATGTCTGACTGGCAGCGGCCCCATATCGTCTCTGACTCCACCCTTCTTTCTCCCAGCTTCAGCCTAGCTTTCCCCACCTAGCTAAGTTCTACCCTGCTATAGGTCCAAAGCAGTTTCTTTATTCATTAGTGGTAATCACAGCACACAGGGGACTCCCACATCACATGGGACTCTGATACTATACATTGTCTGGCATTCCAAATTTCTCTTTGAAATCTTGGGTGGAAACCTCAGCTCCACAACTCTGGCAATCTGAATGAAAGTTCAAAGTCTTGACTTTTCTCCATCTCCTTTAAACTCTGACTCTCAAATTTGAGGCATGTACTAGAGTGCCATTTATAGTAAATATACTGACAAAGAATCTGCCTCTATTTTATGGTTTAAGAGCCCTCATTCAGCCTGAAACCTCAAATATAGCAGTTAACTGCCTAGGTTTCAATCAGTATTGAGAGTTTCCAAGCTCCGATTGCAATTACCCACTAAATGTCCCTTCCCTCATTGTAGGGATTCTTTAAGCCCACATCTCTGCAGTCTTCAAACTTCCTCCAATCTAGTTTTTAGAGTATAAGAACACATGGTCAGATTAAGTTACAGCAATGATTCCACTTCTGATACCAATTTTCTGTGTCAGATTCTTGATACAAACAGCTTAAGGGCAACATTTTGAAGGTTTGAAGATCCTGTTCATTATGATATGTTGAAGTCAAGAGAAACAGCTCGGTCAGTTCACATAATGATGGGCCAAGGAAGCAAAGATGGACAAGAGGCCACCCTCTGGCTTGTTCTTCCTCTTGTTCCACCTGAGAGTCCAGTCCACACAACAGTGATGCTCTCTTCCAGGGTAGGTCTCTTCCAATCACTTAGTCCTCAGGAAATATACTCCCCAGGTACTCTCAAAAGTTGTTTCAGTCTAAGTGGTTCTAATCCAGTCGAATTGAAGAGTGAAGATTAACCACCATCTCTGCTCCTGAGCTAGTCATGTGAGCATCTGTGACATCTTTATTTAGACCAGTAAGCAGCTTCATATTGTGTTTAAAGCCCTAAAATGGTCCCTGAAACCATCTGGTAAAGACGACAGCTGTTGATCCAATTTGGTTTTACTTTGCTATGTTCTGCCAATTGTCACCAAGTCAAACCATAATCTTAAAGGGACTAATGAAAAGGGAACCAGATGTCCAGATATTAGTCTCCAATATTAATCATTAGACTTAGTGGCAAAACATACAAACATGTATGTTTCCTTCAGCTCTAGGAAAGATCTCCTAAATAACACAGGGTACGTTAAAAATGCTACCTGTGGTGCTTTGAGAAATATCATGTTAGAAGGACCCCCTGGATCCCAGCTGGTGCTGCTGTTGGGAGTGGTTATGGGGTGTTTTAGGAGGTAGATGGAGCCTTGCAGGAACAAATGCCTCACTGGGAGAGGGAGAAGTCTTTGTTTACAGCCCCACCCACTCCAAGTTCACTCTTTTCTCCTTGTGGCTGGAGAGGTGATCATTCAGCTTCTTGTTCTGGCTGCCTGCTCCAAGCTTCTCCCTCACATTATGGGTTCTCCTCTCCAGGACTGCAACAAGATAGACATTTACAAGTTGCTTTTGGCTGTGGTGTTTTATCACAGCAATAAGGAACTGCCACATCACCCAAGTGCAGCCCTTGCTTTGACAGCTGTTCTTAGGTCTCTGAGGCTTATCTAAAACTATACAACAGCTACATGTAGGTTTCTTTAGGCACCTTGAGCTTTGCATACATATGCAAAGATTTGTCAAAAACTTTAGTTTCTCTATCCTATCGGAGTAGAGAAACTACACCTCAGGTCTGAAGACATCCCCATACTTCTCAGCAGCCTGTTCATTTGACACTTGTGGAAACTCCAGTGCCTCTAATGGTGCCTTGAACCGAGCTGCACATATCAGCTGCTCTGAGCGCACTGCAGTGACAATGACTATGCCAGTCAGGTGTTGCTGCTCACAGGGATCAAGGCATATGAAGGATAGGGGAGAGGAATCAGCCAAGAGCAGGTCAGGCAAAGTAGGCAAAGGTGGACTTGGGGGCAGTGTCTGTACCCAACCCTCACTGGGATTCTTTTCACAGGTTCCACATGATCTCTGCTCATATTCCAAAATCCTGATTTCTGCTCATATTCCAAATCCTGTTCTCTGCTCTCATATTCCAAGTCTTGTTCAGTCAGGAAAACTCCCCGGAAAAGTTCACAACATCTTCAGAGATGAACAGTTTATATGATGGTGTCAGAAAAACGAACAGAGGAAGAAACCTGGGCATGATATCATCTGCAAGGGCATATCCTCAGCACCCTGCTCCTCTGGACAGGCCCCTTCTATTGTTAACTACCTGATTATACAATGAAGTTAAATAGATCATGAGGGTTCTGACCTAATGGCCAGTTCATCTCTGGAGACTTCAACACAAGTGTATACAGACACACACACACACACACACAGTATGTTTTACTAATCCACTGGGCATTTTTTTTACCTATCCAAAATGTTTCAAACGATATCAACATAACCATTGTACTTTGTGAACATTCACCTCTTGGGCAGCTATTAACTTGACAAGAGTACTTTACCTCTAATAGGCCAGCCAGGAATTGTATTTGAAGGATTTTCATATCCTGTCCAGGTGGATCTTCAGATGTGAGGGAAACATTTGTATATGGTGCTCCACAGTAATCAAGATAACTAGAATCTGAGTCACCAAGCCTTCCCTCAAACCAGATGGTCTCTAAATGCAGGATTAAAGACAGGTATCAGGTTAGTCTCCATGAATAGGAGAATAGTTCCCTAGAGAACTTCAGGACTTAGTCAATACACACAAGCAGTGTAGTGGTTTGGATAATATGCCCGCTACAGTGCTGGACATTAGAATACTTGGTCCTCATCAATTTGTGGAGATGTTTAGGTAGGTTGCAGGATACAGCCCTGCTGGGAGGTTGAGGCTTCAAAACCTTCAAGTTGTGAGCCCTCGGCTTTCTGCTCTTGCTGGCCTCCCCTCGTGGACTTTTAAGTCCCTAAAACTATAAGCTCAAATAAACTATGACTTTTTTGTTATGGTATTTTATTATAGCATTATGAAAGTAAATGATACAGAAGCTTGAACCTGCTGTAGAAAGAGAACAAGCCTTGCGGAGCATTTATTATGGGTATTTTGCTTGGGCCTATCACTTAGCTTACTGATGCATATCCTAGATGCACATTGTCAGGTGCTCCCTCAAGTGTTGTCTGTTAGGACTCAACCCAGTTTCTGTGGATAAGCCAGAGAATGTGAAAAAGAGACCTATTGAGGAAAGACTCGTTCTATCATAGCAATACCATTATCATAAGTTCAGGAGGGAGTGTGTGTGTAACTGTACACACAGAGGAGAAGCACATACCAGCTTCAGATAGGCTGACATGTCAGGTTGCCTTGATATAAGGTAATGAGTAGGGAAATGAGGCACAAGGCACCATGGCCTTTAGAGTTGCCACGAACACTTTCCTCAAAATTCTTTAATTGGGAAGGCAACCCTAATGGTAGCAATACTAAAAAAAGCTCTTGGACCTATAGGAATTGAATAAAACTTAACCAAGATGTGGTCACTGCTGAGCCACCACTTGCCGGTTTGCCTAACCTTTGGAGAAACCACATTTCATGGTAGGAAGCACCTGAGTGGAGTCCCTAAAATTAGCTTCCTCCCTGCCAAGGCCCCACAACAGGTACTATTTATAATTTAAGTTATTTATATACCAGGAGTATGGGCTGCTTATCATCTGTCTGAATCACTAGGATGGCTTCTAAAACTAAGATGAATACCACAGACCCAGTATGGTGTAGGAGGTTCTATTCATGTGTTGCTTTTATTGGTTAATGAATAAAGAAACTGCTTGGGGCCTGATAGGGCAGAACTTAGGCGGAGAAGACAGACCTGAATGCTGGGAAGAAGGGCAGAGTGAGAGAAGCCACGGATCTTCTGCCTGAGATGGACGCCGGTTAGAATCTCCGGTAAGCCACAGCCATGTGGTGATACAGATTAATAGAGACGGGTTAAACTAATGTAAGAGTTAGCCAATAAAAAGTTAGACCTAATGGCCGAGCAGTGTTTTAATTGTTTCTGTGTGGTTATTTTGGGTGTAAGCTAGCCAGGCAGCTGGGACACACAAGGGGCTCCACTCCCTGTAACACCAGAAGGCGGTTATTGCTACAGCCCTGGAGGTGATGTCTTTACTACTGGTCAGCTGCCTGGGGAACTCTGAAGCTATTGGCCCAGCACACTCATCCTTCAGTCCTTTTCAGCAAGACAAATCCCTTTCAACAAGCACATGCATCATTCATATCCCTCAGGTTCTGAAAAGTCTTCCTGGATCAGTGATCTAAGATGACCTTATGATCTCAGGGTTCTAAAGACCTCCATCCTAGTTCACATTAATGGCAAATGTTTGACCTGTTGAGGCAGTGGTTGATCCATTCTTAGTCACAAGGAATGCCAATAAGAGAATAAGTAACCTTTGGTATCCATGGAGTTTTACTGCAATTCTTTATTATACCGTGTGTATAAATTTTATGCATGGACCCACAGAGCACAGCATGTGTTGAAGTCAGAGCTTCTAGCATCAGTTCCCTCCCTCCAACCTGTGGGGCATACAGACCGATGTGGATTGGCAGGAGGCTTTTGCCCACTGAGCAGCCCTTGCTGACCTTTCATTTTGTTTAACTCAACATGCCATTAAGATTTAAAATTCATCAATTCTTAGAGGCAGGATTGCCCATTTTTGGTTTTACCTCTACGCTAAAACCTGACTCTTCCCTTGATCAAGTCCGGTTCTGAACTCACTAAAAGGTTCTGTCCCTTTGGGAGCTCTAAGTCAGTGCTGTTCTGTTCCCAGTGTCTCTGGTCTGCAGGTTGAATTTAGCAGGGCACTTTCACTGTTTGACATTAGTGACACTGTTTCTGCAGAACATTGCCTTAATGTATAACAGACATGGAGGTTAATCTGTCGTTACTGGGATCTGCCCAAATAGCTCCAAGGGGCTTGTTTTTCCTTCTGTTGTCTCCTTCTTTTTGAGGCAGGGTCTTTTGTGGCTCATGCTGGTCTTGATCTTACTCTGATGTTGACCTTGAACTTCAGATCTTCCTGAGTGCTGGACTTGGAGAGTGGCCTGCCACAACAGCACTCATCCATAAGGAGACTTGAGCCTAGTGCTGTGCACAAGCTAGGCAACTCTACCGACTGAGCTGCATCCCAGCCCCCTAGGAGTAAAGTTCTCAATCATACTTGACAGTGATGTAGGGAAAACCTGTAACAGCAGATGCCAAGACTTACAAGTGATGCACAGAACAGAGACAGGTGGTTCTAGCCGACCCTGCGCATGCTGAACTGCTGCTCCAGTCCTCAGTCAGAAACGTGGGTCTATTCAGGGAGTTCTGTTTGAGTCGGTGTGAACTAATTCTAGATAGACCTCAAGGGACTGACAAGATGGCCCAGCAGGCAAGGGTGCTTGCTGCCAAGCCTGATGTTCTAGGTTTGAACCCTGGAACCCACATAGCGGAAGAAGAGAACCAATTCCCAAAAGTTGTCCTTTGACCTCCACATGCTTGCTGTGGCATATGTGCAACAGCCCCCCCATAAAACAGTAAATATAAAAACATGAGATAGGCCTGTGATAAAGTGTGTAAAACTCAGTAAAAGGATAGCTGAAATCCACTGGCGTCTGAACTAGAAAGTATCTCCCAGCTCAACCCATGCTGCTCCAAGGGGCACGCTTCAGAGAGTCAGAATGCACACACACGGGCAGAGTCACCCCAGAGAGGCTGGGCTCCTTTTCATTATGGTTTTCCTACAACCATCAAGGCAGGAACTTACCCACAGGGACGAATGGGGAGTCTCTTGATTTCCTGAGACGGGACAGCTGGCCTTCATCCTCAGCTGCTGACCACTCATCTGAAGGCATACTTCTCTCTAGGGACAGCAGGGACCTGTGTGGTTTCTGTCATAGTTCCAAGATCCTGTTTCCCGCTGCTACACTGCTAGAGCCTGTCTGCTCACCGGAAATAGGCAGCTTCCTTCCCTCGATCTCACTTTTCACTGCAACTGAATCCCAAGTGGCGGGAAGTATTACAATATATGTGGAGAAAGAACCTGGCGGGCAGAGTCCTCAAAGACAACTGAATTGCAACAGAGTGGTGCTCCAGCCTGGTGTGTGTGCAGTCCACCTTTACATGTGAACACACATGCAACGTATGGTATTCCAACCTGGGGTGTGTGCAGCCCACCTACACATGTAAACACACACGCAGTGCATGGTATTCAAACACAGCAGCTCCACTTTATGGATGAGATCAACAGAAAATCAAAGCCAGCAAGAGGCACCGTACCTGCACATGCTGGAGCCCAGCCCCACTGCTTGCTGACTCTCCTGCAGGACTTGAGCAGCGCAGGTGTAAGGCTGCCACACATCCCTGCGAGTTACAGCTAATTGCTGATCACAGGAAAACAGACAACCTTGAGGGAGTGGCCAGCTGGCATTGGCTGAGGTCTTCCACCCTCCTGCTCAAGACCCAGAAGCAGCAGCACCTGCCACTAACATCAGGTTCTAGAAGATTCTATGTTTCATTTGCTTTGAGATAGGGTCTAATGCTATAGATAGCCCTGGCTGTCCTGGAACTTGCTCTGTAGCCCAGGCTGGCCTTGAACTCAGGGATCCACCTGCTTCTGCCTCCTGAGTACTGGGATTAAGATTGTGTGCCACCATGCCTGGTTAGAAGAAACTCTGTTCAGGGTGCTCCTGTGGCCTCTGTAACTGTGACTTAGATGTCCCTGCCCAGGACTGAAGGGAAGGAAAGTGTGGGGGTACTATCAGGGAAATGCCATCCAAAGCCAAGATCCAATTCAGAGTTTAGGAATCCGGCACAGTTCTGATCCTGGGCTGGATGGAAGGACACAAGCAGATAAGAGAACTTAGCATGGTACAGTGGATCAGTAGAGGAGAGCTTGCCTTGCATGCATGAGGCCCTAGGTCTAATGTCAAGCACAAAATGGAAACATGAATGATACAGAGCAAAAATGTCTTCTGATAACCGAAATGCAGGTGAAAAGCAGATGAGGGTGAAGCCCAGTTCTCCTGACTTCAAGGGTTCTAGAAGCCCCTTTGTTTCAGTGGAGGCACCTGCAGGAGACGTCCCACCCCTGCAGCCTGCACAGATACTCAAGTCCACAAGCAGCCTTAAAAAGGGCCAATCCAAAGGTGGGGTGGGTAGTGGCGCTGACTGCCGGCCAGAAGATAAATTGCGCCCTAGGCTGTGAGCATGCAGCCTGTCCTCGCTTCTGTGGTGCCAGGACACTCTTGAGTCTTCAGAAATCTCCCCATCTTGCCGGCACCTTCCTCCAGCTCTACCCATCTCAGTGTGAAGGCCTTCAACCAGGACTCAGAAGTGAGTAGATGGCGAGGGCATCTCCAGAGCTCCGAGGAGACAAGACTAAGTCCTAAGGATACTGGGGAGTCTCTGGAATTAAGAGCCGTCTTAGATGTAAGAGAACTTGATATCTTCAAGAAATGGGCTGGTCAGGGCCAGGAACCTTTGTGATTAGAACGTTAGGACTCAGAACCACATCCGTAATCCCAGAGATGAGAATTAGGAATAGCCAATGGCCAGTTCTGAAATCATGCCTACATGAGGAAGCTCCTTCAACAGGAGTAGATGGTTTCTCAAAAGTTCACAGAACACAGTACTCTTTTAGAAGACCCAAGGTAGGATCCTGGTTCCTATAGCATATGGCTTATACACTCTACAGCTTGAGTTCTAGGTGGACCTGAAATCTCTGGCCTCTCAGGTCACATGTCTGTCCCCAGACACATGTCTACCTATAAGACCTTAAAGAAAAATGTTCCAAACAGTATATAAGAAATGATTTTGAAGGGCTCCCATAGAGATGAACATGAGGAGCATTAAGGCCCATGTGCCCACAGTGAATACAGAAGTTCTTTCCTACCCATCTGACCCTGCTCTGCCTCTGTCCAGTGACGTCATTGAATTGTATTTTCTCACGTGTCACACATTCTATTTAATATCCGGAATTCTATGACTATTTCTATCCACTAACAAAAATCAGAATGCAGAGGATAACTCCTAGCCAATTGGACATAGAAACAATGACCAGCTCTGGACAATGGGCAACTTATGACAAGTCTTAAAGTGCTAAGACCATCTTTGATCTGATGAGACTGTTTTCAACTATGGGATCAGAACCAAAATGGGATTTGAGAACACCCTGCAGATATACCAAGGCCAGGACACCTTATCCACTGAGCAGGAGTTACCTTTGTGAGCAAAAATCTCAGTGCTGGTGCTGAGACCAGATCCTTTTCTAGAGTAGCAACTGCTTTTAACCACTGGCCAAGCACTCTCCAGCCCTCGATGCCACCATTATTAATGCTTTTAGCTTTGATAATATACTTGGAGACTATCCAACTCTCCACACTCAGGGACCAGGTTTCAGTCAGAGGAGGAATCAGGCTGGTGGAATATTGTTTTATGAATGCTACATGGCTGGAAAGCGCTCTCCTAGCATCTCATTATAGGTGTCTGAATTCTATGAATGGACACTGAATTTGAAGTGGATATCACTCTAGACCAGTGTATATAAAACTCGTGCTTTGTCATCCTTAATCCAGCACTTCCTCCTGTAGAACAAGGTAGTACTTCATCATTACACTCACTGCATTAACACTGAAGATCTTAACCTGAGCAATCATCCAAGAAAGGGCAGAATTCTATGCCTTAATTATTCAAGTAGACAAGACAGCAGGGTTGACTCAACTAACAGCAAATAGGCTCTGACTCAGTGGATGCAGAGGAAGGAATGGCAGGTTCTTCACACTTCCCGTCTGGAGCCTATGCCTCAACCATGGTCTCTAAGTGGTGTAGGAGGTCCTTCTGTATGTGTGTCGATTTTATTGGTTGAATAAAGAAGCTGCCTTGGCCTTTCGATAGGGCAGCCCTTAGGTGGGCGGAGTAGACAGAACAGGATGCTGGGAAGAAGGGAAGTGTGGCAGATGCCATGATTCTCCGGCCTGGGACTGACACTGGTTAGGGTCTTTCTTGGTAAGCCACGACCTCATGGTGACATACAGTTTATTAGAAATGGGTTGAATTAAGATGTGAGAATTAGGCAATAAGAGGCTAGAGATAATGGGCCAGGCAGCAATTTAATACAATTTCTGTGTAATTTATTTTGGGGCTAAGCTAGCCAGGCAGCGGGACACAGCCCGCTCCCCCTACTACATCTAAGAAAGGCTACACACATCTCTTTGCCTTGGAGGACTTCTTACAGGCATTCTTAATGGCCCTCATGAACACTTACAAGGAGATTGGGAACCAGCATCTCACCATGGTATCTAAACACTCTCATATTCCCAACTATTTCTCTACCATGAGCTCTGCCACATTACCAGTCTCATTACCTGTCCTTCACAGGACCTGGCGGAGCACATAACCAGTGGTAAGGAAAATTAGGTCTAGGAAAGGGTGGGCAGTGTGGCCAAAATCATTCTTCCCTACAACATGGAACAGATCATGATTCAGGTGAGCAAGTTTCCCAAAGGGTGGGCTGAGCTCCTAGAAACTTCTATGGAGGCCACAGTCTGTGGTATCTGTAGTTCTCATCCCCTCCCCTAATAGTTTCTATACTTGCCCCTCAGATCATTAACTTTGGAACTGAGGACTGAGCACCAACACTGGATTTGCACAATGGCCTCATGTGGAGTTGTGGCACCATTCAGGACATCTGCATTGCTACTTTGTATTTTTGACTCGTGGTGTTCAGTGAAAACCCTTGCAGGAGGTTCTGTTGAAATGTCTGAGCATCTATTCAACAGTAAGCTCTTCAGGGGAGGTGTTCCCATGTCCAGAGCCCCCCAACTACTCCCCAGAGGAAGTGGGCATACCATCCAGGAACAGCTATTTGGGGATCCTACAGATCTTGGCTACTTAACTTCACCTTCCCTGAGCTAGAAGTACATTTTTCTAGAACAAACCTCCGATGAATCATCTAAGGGTTGACTTCCTAGGCTTAAGACACACCCCAGCTATGTTTCACTGAAGGTCAAATGAGCCTCTTCTCCCTGTAAAACAAAGACATGCTGTCTACTACAACATGAAGACGTCCTGTCCTTGTACAAAATTTGAGAATTCTTTTCACTATTAACAATTCTTTGACAGTTCCACATCATGCACCCCAATCCTGATTCCTGAGACACTATCCTGTCACCACTGAAACATCCCCAAGGGAAACCCCTCAGAAGTCATTTACAAACAATGACTAGCAAACAACCTCACCCCTCTGTTTCCCATATATCTCCATTGATCCTATAGCATTGGGGCTTCAGGGTGTCACCCAAGTATACCCTTTGGTCCAATGAGCCCTACCCACAAGTTGTTCATGCAGTGTCTCGCTGGCCCATTTCAAGGCTTCTGGCACACCCTCATCCTGAGTTCTTCACCTAAGCTCCTCTTGGATATCCAGTTATCCCCAGTCATGGGATACAGGTTTTTGTTCCACAGGACCAGTCCCCTCCATGCACTCCAGAAGGGTAACAGATGGAGGAGGAATTACAGTGGGCTGGGTCTGTCCTAGTTCCTGGACCAACCAGCTCAGCTACCAAGACCCACATACTGGGCCTTCGATTTAACCCACTGATTAAAATTTTACTATTTGAACACAACTAGAGAAACAGCTAGGGTGAAAGCCCCTTCCATTCAACACTATGGAAACAGTTTTACTAAGGCCCACACATGCCAGCCTAAAGGTCAGATCTGGAGACAGCCAGATGCAGGAAGCCTGCAGGTGAGCTCCAGCCCTTTAGCCCTCTGAACATAGGATAGAGTTAGGAAAGTAACACACGTAAAGAGATTTCTATCCTTAAGCAACTGTCCTTGATCCATTGTAAATCTCCTGTGACTGACCCTAAAACCTGAAATGCTTGAACTTCAGTATTTTCATCCAAGTCCCTCTCATCAGGTTCAGATGAGATGAATCCACACCAGCTGGCTTCTAATTCCCACAGAAGATCTGAGGTTTACCTGTTTTTTTTCAGTTCCACTTGCCCCCCGAAGGCACAGGTTTCTGAGGCCAGTCCCACTCAAGGGACCAAGAGCAGGTACCTGTCCCCCTGACCTGTATCTCTGATTTTAACTCAGAACCACATGTGCTGGCTTGGGACATTTGCTGACCCTGACACCATGCAGCCCTCTGGTCCCTGTTGGATCTGGATTTGCTTTGGCTCCTGTGTTGAATCTGCATCCAGAACCCAAGTCACTGCAATTTCCAGGAGAGCTGGAGCTCAGGAAAAGCTGAGAGCAGAGAATATCCAACCCACAGGACAGGAGGATGAAGGCATCACAGCTGCAGGTCAGGCTGGCTCTCCAGGTTATCTTCTCCACTCAAGGGTG
The DNA here is from genome assembly GCA_001685095.1 of Ellobius talpinus. Taxonomy (NCBI): domain Eukaryota; kingdom Metazoa; phylum Chordata; class Mammalia; order Rodentia; family Cricetidae; genus Ellobius; species Ellobius talpinus. The sequence continues at coordinate 11,520 of LOJH01021770.1, forward strand.
GCCATCTAGGTCTCCAGAACTCCCTCTCCCAGGGTATAAGCCATTCTCCCCAGGAGAGCTTCTCTCTCCTCAGTCTTGCCCAAGACAAGGCTCTGGGCTGACTCAAGGGCAAAGAGGTCTTAAAACAGCTGCAAGGAAAACACTCAATGCAGGTCCCTTAGCGACCAGCCATGGCTCCTATTCCCACACTGATTTTAGTTCTCTTCAGCTAAGGACACATGAAGACACCTTGCAGTCCCCCTCGCCCCATTTGACTCCTGCTGCAGGCCAGCTCAAGTCATCTCACTGAAGGTTCTGGAAAAATCTTAACTCCATACTCCTAAGGAGCCGAAAAGAATCGTGCATGAGGGTTTTCCCCTCTGACGACCTGGTGTCTGAAGGCTGACTTCCTGTCTTTTGACAACAGAATGACCTGAATAAGGCCACTGTACATCTCGATCAAGCAATCCCAGCCAGAAAATTTTCGGGTACAGCTGCCATCCATGAATAGCTATTCATTAAAGACCTTTGTGAATTAGATACCTCTCTAGATCATGATGTCACTGAGCCCTTCTCCTGGGCTATTTTTAGTCACTCATAAGAGGATATTAGACGCAAATCAAAGGGATACCCGTGCTACAATCCCACAATCCCAGAGAAGCTAGGTAAAAGGATGACACTAAGAGGGGCACACATGGAGGAACCCAAGAAGGGGAAGTAGTTTAAGACCTCCTGGGTAAACTTGGAGAGGAACATAGAAGGGAGGAGATGCAGATAGGAACATGAGGGATCGAGATTGTTTAGTTGGGAGAGGGAGAGAGTAATGAAAGTTCTTGGTAGAGAGAGCCATTGTGGAGTTAGGGAGGAAACCTGGTGGTAAGCAAAATTCCCAGGAATCTATAAGGATAACCCCAGCTAAGACTCCTAGCAATAGTGGAGAGGGTGTCTGAACTGGCCTGCCCTTGTAATCAGATTAGTGACTACTCTATCATCCTAGAACCTACATCTAGTAACTGATGGAAGCAGATGCAGTGATTCACTGTCAATCACTGGGCTGAGCTCTTGGAGTTCAGTTGGAGAGGAAGGGGTGGGGTTAAGATCATGATGGGGAAAACCAGAGACAGCTGACCTGAGCTAATGAGAGCTCAAGACTCTTGATTGTCACCTGGGGAACCTGCACAGGGCCAAAGTAGGCCCTCTGCATGTGGGTGACAGTTGTGTGGCTTTATCTGTGGCGCTCCTGGCAGGGGGACCAGGACTTATCCTGTGTAAATGAACTGGCTTTTTAGAGCCCATTCCCTATGGTGGGATACTGTGCTCAGACTTGATACAGGAGGAGCCTGGTACTACACCTCAGCTTGGCTTGCCAGACTGATTTAACTCCAAGGGAAGTCTTACCCTAAGAAGGGAATAGGGGTAGGAATGCGAGGGGAAGGGAGGTGGGAGAAGGGGAGGGAGAGGGAACTGGGGTTGGTATGTGAAATGAAAAAATTAAGATTCTTGATCTTTAAGACATTGGTGTAGGAGCAAAGAGGTGACTTTGTAGGCCTGATCTCAGGACACTTCAGGATCTATGGGAGAGGGAGAACTGGGGGTGCAGATGCACAGGCCACAGCCTGGTATGGACTCCTTTCTAAATGCATTAACTCTAACAGTTTTCTGGGGACATTCACTACTTTGACTGAGCTAGCCTGACTGTTGTCCCTATCTGGCACTGCATGCTTCCGTGGGCCATCTGAGGGTCACCAAAGCAAGCTGTGGTTTTGTGGGTTGTAAGGACCAGTCTTGGAGCGGCAGGACACAGGTGTAGTTCCTACAGATGTCATTGCCCAGAGCTTCCAGTTCTTGGCCTGGTTCCTCAGATGGGAGTTGCTTTGCCACTCAGAACTGGGGTTCACAGTTGTCCAGCTGCCAATTGCATTATTATAAGAGGGCCTGTCCTGAACACCCGACACACGCCCACCACATCCAATTGGTTCTCTTTTCTGATATGGAGTCTAACTCCATGTAGCCCAGAATGTCCAGGAATGGTCAGTGAACAGCTCACTTTTGTCCCCAGAGTGGTGTGATTACAGCTGGTGACTAGACACCAGAGTCAGAAATTCTGCAGGGGATGGCCTTACGTAACCTAGCATATTAAATAAAGGCCAGACAGTGAAAAGAAATTACATTAAAAATCCCTTAAGAAATTTGACTTTATAAAATAAAGGCTTAAAAAGGAAAATTGACTTCTGGGGGTGGTGGCTCATATCTATAATCCCAACACTGTGGCAAGAAGGATTGCCATGAGTTTGAAGCCAACCTACAACTATAAAGTGAGACTGTCTTAAAATAAATCTGCAGGGTTTTTCCTCCAAAGTTAACTTTGTAATAAGCATTTACAGTTTATGCTAAATGCATAGATATTTTGAGGCAGTTTCTCCATGTAGTCCAGGCTAGCCTCTATACTCTGACTTCTGCCCGATGAGAGTTGAAAAGCACACAAGTCATTAACACATTGACAAGAGATTCCACGTGTATGTTATCGATAACATATAGATTGTTAAGCTTATTCTTTAAAAAGTGGTCTTAGGAGGAAGAGTAAGTCCTTCACTGTCATTAGCATAATCATCGGTATTAACCTCCATAACTCAAACTATTGAGATATTGCACTTGCCAAATCTTAACATGGTAAGTCAAACAAATTACCTGCTTATTTAGGCACCCCCAAAAGATCATGAGTTGCACAGCCATCAACCTTGGTACCCAACTTGGAGAATCTTTTGTGCAGAGTAGCACAATTTTTTCAGAGGGTCCCGGAACCTTCTGAATTATATTCAGATAATTTATGCAATAGAAGCTGGGTTGACCTTGGCGATTGTTAGACAGTTGTCTGCTGACCTCATGCATGAGGAGTGTGCCAAATACTGCCGTGAGGAGACTGGGCCAGTGCTCCAGATCTTGAGCAAAACTGGTAGCAATTTGAGTTCTACCCAGATATTGGGCCAGGCTGAGGGACATGACAGGTCCTACTGACTCTTATGTGTAATAACAATGGCTACAGAAAAGGAGGTCAAGTTCTCTCCTTTTGCAGCTTATTTCTGCCAAAATTGGTTGTGGGAGAAAGGGCGAGTGTATATAGAGAAGGTCCAATGCCAAATTGCTGTCCATACTGAACAAGGTCTGGAATTTTGGTTTTATGATTTTTAGAATCATGAGAACTAGGCTAAGTTTATGTTACTCCATCAAGGCATTAATCTAGAGGCATGGCGCGGTGCTGTTATCATAACTGATACTGTGGCTCAGGCTCGATTTTCAGTCAAAACTGTTCTGGTCATATATAAAAGAGACCAAATTATTCTCCACCCACTGGTCCATATGAGTAAGGTAAAACCAGAAGTGGACAATTTTTAGGCACGTCACTAAGAATATGGCCCTTTTGCAGATACTCTGTCGGGGTTAGTGACCTGAAAGATGGCCTGCTTCCTCAGCTATCGCCCTAGGGCTTGCAGAGGCACATAGAGGCACCACCCTTGCTGGGACTGGCATGGGAGAGCAGTATTAGCAACTACGTGAGGCTGCAAGTCAGGCAGAAAGGTGCCCGCAAGAACATGCTGAGGAACAAGAAATCAGCCAACTGGGACTTGACCATGCTAAAACAAAAATTCTAGATTTCCATAAAAGGAACTTTGACATAGGAACTCAAAAGACTGCATTAATTCTCACCACAAAGGGGGAGAAACGCCAGCAATTCACTGTAGCAGTTGCTACCACCAGTCAAACTTGGTCACTCAGGATCATCCATTGCCCACATTGCCTCAGTTTCACCTTCCAGATGCACACCCTGTAGTACTAAGCGACCAGGAAATAAATATTCTGGAGCAAGATCATGAGCTGATTTGTAATCTAGACATAGAAAATCCAGATGAACCATCTGGTTATGATGGTCAACAAGACCAGGGCCCTACATATCGACTTTTAGATGCTGGCTCAAGCAGTGAGGATTACCATTCAACATAGTACTACAAGCTTTCTGTGACCCCAGTTGGCCACATGGGACTCCATCTAGTGAGACCAAACAATTGAAAGGTCAGAGCGTTCTCAACCCAGTTTGCTAGAGGCTGGTCAAGCAGCAAGAAGCCAAGTTCCTTCTCAAATGACTATCGCGCTTCTAGAATTTGGGAAAATCTCAGTACTCGTGATCAAAAGCTTCCCTCTAGTTCAATTTGAGAGAGCCTTTGGCAATTGTCAAGCTGCCTGATGAAGTATGGGTCCACTCTCCCTTCATAGAACCACTTCTGCCTCCCATCTACCCAACGCCCAATGCCAAAAAGAAGTGACCCAGTGGTCACAAGCCAAACCTTCTGAGATGCATCATTCTCCCAACACAACTTCTAGGCTGCTACCCGGTGAGTCTAACAATGCCAACCTAAATGTAAGCATTTAAAGTGGAGGAAGCATATTTGAATTGTGTTCACAATCAGAGCCTCCATGCTGGGTTGCTCTATTATACTAATGGACGACCTAAAAACTTCTCTACCCAAAGCAGTGGATTTTTCAATACCCAGTGAGTCTTGCAGGAGAGATTGTTGCTATTATTACCCAGAATGGGTGGCAGTTGAGGGAGGACAGCACCATCACCACAATTGGTCAAGAGCAACTATGATGTAACCTAAACATGCAGTCACATTTTGAGTACTGCTACTTTAAACTTCATGTAGATAAGAACTCACTACCTCAGTCAATGGCCTTCCTCGATAGACTTGTCACTCATAACTGGGTTCTTGAATCCTATGGGCTAGATACATTGGTCCTGTGAGAAAGACCAACTATTTGATGTCCAACCTGTTCCCCGTACTTGAACCAAGTATGAGCAGTGTTATGTGAGCTTAGTAAAGACATACTAGGCAAATTTCCCTTATGTTATTAAAAATAGTGATATTATACAAAAAAGTTTGATCCCCAGTGAGGCATGGTAGAAATGAATTTAATGGCAATACTAGATAGACATTGTCAGATCTATGAGTTTAAGGACAGCCTTAGTCCAATAAATTGAATCCCAGTGGGACAGAAAGTGATATTGACATTGACAAACCATGTCTGAAAAAAACAAGCGTTTGAGCTCTGAGAAAATGGTGGTAAAATAGCAGGATCACACCCATGATTCAGAGCCAAAATCTAGAAGTTAAAACGCCAAGGGCAATGATCCAGCAGAGTCAGACCGCTGCAGCAGGACACTGGTGACAACATCCCTAGCCTTTTCCTACCTCATTCATAGAAACTTCTCATGTCAAAGACAGCAGGCCTGGGAATCCAACTCATACAGGACCCTGCTCAAACCCATCCAGGTATGCCACGAGCACCCAGCACTCTCAAACCCATCCAGGTATGCCACGAGCACCCAGCACTAGTGAGTCCGAACCAAGAATGGAGTTGGAATGGAGCAAGAGTCAATTCTGAAATTTACAGTGCTTGGTTTTGCAAGTATGTCCCTGATGTCCATCCACTGATGGGTATTAACAGGAAATAGACCTAGTTAGATCACCACCTCAAAGTGAGTGTACATCCCAGAAGAGGTAACTGAGAAGTCAATCAGAAACACCTCAAGGATCAAAACATGGATAAGTGGACAAGTGGAAGGCAGGACGGTCCCACAGTGAGAGGGTAACGAGCTGAACCTCCAACCTGGCAGCCACCTACTTGTCCATCCTGCGCTCTCTGGGTGAGGACCCCTAGTGGCAGGGGCTGCTCAAGACACCCTGGAGAGCAGCCACCACCATGCAGTTCTTCACCAAGGGATATCAGGAGACCATCTCAGATGTCCTGAATAATGCTATATTTGATGAGGGCCATGATGAGATGGTGATTGTGAAGGGCATAGGTATGTTTTCCATGTGTGAGCATCACCTCGTTCCATTTTTGGGAAGGGTCCATATCTTCCTAACAAGCAGGTCCTTGGCCTCAGGAAACTTGCCAGGATTGTAGAAATCTATAGTAGACAATAGAAGACTAGAAGTTCAAGAACACCTCAAACAAATTGCGGTGACCATCACAAAAGCCTTGCAGCCTGCTGGCGTCAGGATAGTGACTGAAGCAACATACATGTGTATGGTAAACGAGAGGGGTGCAGAAAATGAACACAAGACTGCCACCAGCACCATGCTGGGTGTGTTTCGGGAAGAGTTTCTCATGCTCATCAGGAGCTGAACTTTGGTGTGTGCACATGGCCTGGTGTGCAGACCCCACTGCTAACTGGCATTGTCTCAATCGTGCATTCCAGTTTCAATTGGTACAGGCGTGAATTTTGTTTCTCACCATGAATTGTATTTACAGGTATATCAAAAGAAATTAAGGGGGGAAAATGATCTCCCAAAACCAGGGAAGAAACATCTACACAGCCTTTTCATGCTGAAAGACTTCTCTAGTTCTTCCTTGGTAATACAAGGAAATTTTCTGGGAACCAGTTTGTCTTCAGCAAGAAAAGTGATTAGGTACATGTAGTCAGTACATTTTATTATTCTGAGGGTTATCACACAGAAGTTCCTCATTAGGATCCTAAGCCTATCTCCATGGCTGATCAGTGGTGTGAAGTTATCTTAGCTGAAGGTGAGGTCTATTCTCTATGTGAGCCTGGTGAGCCTGATTCAAGGGTAGGAATCACTGGAGAGACTCCAGTCAGACGGGGGAGGGGGCAGACTCCAGCTGCAGCGCAGATCAAGGTGGTGTCTCTAGCAGTCCTGAAGATGTGACAGCAATGCATTGCTCTTGGTTTCTTGCTTATATACTGCCCAGTGGGCATCCTGGAGTTCTAGTCCTGCTGTCTTGAGCAAGTGATGTCACTGGGTTCTGGTTATCAGGTGAGGCTTTGGGGATACTGGAGTTCCTGACTATTTTTACATGTGTGATAGCTATTCTTGGTGGTCAATTTGACTCATCTGGAATTAACTAAGACCCCAAAATGGTTGGCACACCTGTGAGTGATATTTGCTTAACTTTAACTGGAAGATCTGATTCTAATCTGGATCTTTGAGGTGGGAAGAAATGCCTTTAATTCAGATTCTTGGCCATTCTGGTTCATATTCCCATTTTTCGATTAGCTGGACTGTAGACTGTAAGTCATTCTCATATGGAGGGAGAGATTCGTTCTAGAAATTCTCCAAGAGAGCCCTGACTAATACAGATATATGACTACTTCTGTTGCTATAACTTCTGTTCTAGTAACAGTCTGTATACCTGTGGGAAGACGGCTGATAGACTGAGATGTTGATCTTTGAAAATTATGTGGACCCACCTTCTTACTGGAAAGGCTTTGTCACAAATGGGACAATTGAAACAATCACTCTGCATTTGCTGCTGCTCCAAGGTGGACAACATCTTCATGACAAGCAGGATGGAAGCAGAACTTTTATGGATACCAGAATGAGTTTCTGTACACATGGCCTGGGTTTTGCTATGTTTCCCAATCTGTTAGTCTATGGTGCATTCCAGCAGTTGAGAGGTTGAGGCAGTAAGATTTGAGTACAAAGCCACTTGGACTACATAAGTGAGGTTTTCTCTCAGGAAAAAAAAGGGCATGGAAAAGGCTTCTTTGTATCTAGATAATTCTGATTAGCATTTTCTGATTCTTTCTATACATATAACATGTATTGTCATATATGAACACTTTTTTTCTTATGCTGGCTAACCTAGAATCCACTGTGTATCCCAGGCTGCCCTGGAATTCACTGTGTAGCCCAGGCTGGCCTGGAAACTCAGCAATCCTACTGAATCATCTTCCTAACTGCTGAGATGGTGACCTGAGTCACTGGACCTGGTCTGTGAGTCTCTTGGTGACAATTAGGAATAGGTATATGGACTTACAACTTTCTCAATAGTTGATTTGTATGAATGTAAGAATAATGAGACTATTATTAATCTCTGAATATTGAAAATTATTTTCTAAGAAAAAAAACCTACTGAGACCATCCAATTAGTGCTGACATGGGTGTGGGGTCAACTGGAGTGTGGCCAAAAAAACCCTCCCCAAAAGGGACTTTCAGTCCCCCACCCGCATCAAGTGCCAGTGGCTTCTCAGTTGTGTGGGACCTGTGCAGCAGAAAGCCTAAGAAAGAGAAGCTATTCTCCCTAAAGACCTGGCGTCTGAATCCAGTCCTACCTCTTTTTACAAGTAGAGGGAACTTGTCCAGTCGTAGGAAAGCTTACTACTGAAGGAACTTGGGATATTTGGCTTCTTCGGGAATTGACACTAAGCCCCCCCTCAGGTCCACCACTAGTTTAGCCCTATTTGAGCGAGGTTTTAGCTGCTTTCTTAAACTAGGAAAGCTCAAAGCTACTGTGAATTTCTAGATTGCTCACTCAGGCTCTGACTCCTCAGTATTAGAGAAAGATTCTTTAGATAAGACAGCGTTCCAAGTGGGGTAGAATAGAGCTTTTAGCTAGGAAAGAATTGAGAGAACTCCCTTCCCAATTGAGGAAGAAAGCATTGTTCTGACTGAAAGTCAGGAAGGCCCAGGAAGGGCAGAGACAGGATTTCCAGAAAACCCAAAGAAAGTGTGCTAAGTGTCAACAGGAGACAGGCTAGCACGGCTAGTCAGACATGGGGCAACGACAGTACTTCAGACTGTGGCCCCCTTAAAAAGTCACCCAGGACGATAACGGACAGTTTTCTAGCTGCAGGGTTC
>LOJH01021771.1:0-20158 GCA_001685095.1 Ellobius talpinus
TGCAAATGACAAAAATTTGACTTCTTCTTTTCCAATTTGAGTCCCCTTGATCTCCTTATGTTGTCTTATTGCTATTGCTAGAACTTCAAGAACTATGTTGAAGAGATATGGAGAGAGTGGACAGACTTATCTTGTTCCTGATTTTAGTGGAATGGCTTTGAGTTTCTCTCCGTTTAATTTGATGTTAGCTGTCAGCTTGCTGTATATTGCTAACTCTGGAAAGCAATTTTTTTTTGAAAGCTAAATGATCTGACCACTTAGAGTTCCAGGAATTTTTCTCTTGGCATTTTATGTATTTCTTTATTTCTATTATCAACTTATAAATGCAATTCTGAAGTTTCTAATTTAATGTGCTTTAACCTACTGCTAGGTGTGTGGGGTGATAGGAACACCTTATTTAGAATTGCTCTAAAATAAGGGAAAGAAAAATTTGAACAAGACTTTTATAGCAGGCAATTTTACAACTCAGAGGCTATATTGCGTGCTTTCTCTCTTTTCTCTGGTTTTAAATTAAATTTTGGTAATTTTAGATGATCGAAGAAAGAATTCTAGATTAATGAAATACTACAAAAAATGAGCACCTAACACTCCAACAGTGAAATGCTTCAATTGAAGCACATTTAATTAATGAAAACTGAAATTTATGACAAATATAAAAAAATGGACTCCTAATTTAAATCAACTTATGATTGGAAACTGAATACTCAAAAATGACTACTAATCACTAACTATTGAATATAATTTACATGTACTGAACATTGACAACCACATATGATGAATTTCATGATTTATCACACATATGGAACAAAGATGGTGTACTCCCTGAAATAAACTTGTCGTATTTACTATGGGTTAAAAGAAGTTCTGCCAAGATGAGCATAAAATAAATCCCTTTAGATTCAGTGATGTAAGTATATGTTGATTTGATTGCTCTTTGTTTCTTTATCAGTTCTAAATAGTAAATGTTCTATTGATAGAAAGATAATGATATGTGGATTGTTTATTATTTCATCAATAGGATTCAACCTACAGAGAGCAGTTAATTATCCCAAGTACAGGATTACCTTTGAAAACCAAAGTATTTGCAGCTGTGCAAGCTACTAATCTGGATGGAAGGTAATTGTGTACTCTTATCTTGATTAGCTAAAACACTTAACCTTCCCCAGTCATACTGTTAGCTTGTTCATTCTGAAGTATTATTTGAAATATATGGTCATTGCCACAGCATTAAGTCATTCTAGTAAAAATAAACATCAAATTATTACGTCTAAGAAAGCGCTGTTCATTTTATGTCATTAATCGAGAAATAACAAGACTTCTATCAATAATTGGGAGTAGTGACTGAAAGAGGCCGTGTGGAGATCTTCTGGGATGCCAGAATGTTCTCTGTTTCTTCCTCAGAAAGATGACTAGCCTAGTATCATTTGACACACGTGTGGTCTAGGTATGTGTGTTTAAAAATCAGAAAATAACTGTCATAAGAATCTGTTCTGAAATTATCTAAGATAGTTTTGTGAGAGAACTCTGAAACAGACAAACAGACCAACCGTCTAGAAAGTTCACTCAAGTTTTCTAGAAAAAAATCTAGAAAAATCCTTCTAAACTGAAAGGGATCATGCCATGACACTGCTTAAAATAAGAACAAAACAAAAGCAAAGCAAAGCAAACAAAAAGATCTTGTAAGAGAATTCAAATGCCAAAGAGCTAATTGAACTCTGTTAATGCTATGAAGTACATGATGGTTGATTGGGGGGGCCTATACTACGCTTTAAATTTGGGATTTTCTACAATACACCCTTGATTGGTATACCCTAGAAATGGGGTGCCTCTTCACATTCTCGCTGTCTCTTAACAATGGATTATGCAACATGAAACTGTTTAAGATCATTTTACCAAATATAGGAAGTTATTTTAATATTATTGACATTTACTGCCTATGGTAGTGTTTTTTTTTCATTTTTGTAATGCACAAATCTGGACTGAAGAAATTCATGAACCTTGTTCCAACATGACTCTGTGGAATAACGTTATGCACCCACCTCATCACTTTCTTCTAATAAAGTCTCATCAGAAAATCCCACTCCTATGCCAGCTGAGTCAACTTATACACTAAGCTCATTACAAATATATTTATTATTACTATATTTATATGATGTTCGAGTAACAGGAATAAAGTAGATGGAATATGGTTCATACTGAAACATATCTGTGTATCAGCTCAGCTCACTTTGTAGTTTTGTTCCTTCAGACTTTGGCCATCCACCTGCCTTATTTCTTATTATTTGTGAAATTATCCCCCATCCCACTTGACAATTGTTGCAGAATTTTAAATATGTAGATTTTAGATAAATTCTTAATAACCAAGCAACTTCTGCAAACAGCAAGTAATGAAAATATGATTCATGTGGTAAGAATTTGGCTAATGCTTATTTTCTTTGGATTAATTACCAATGCTCCAGGGAGGACTCTGATGCCAGATCATGTTTGCTTCTCTCTGCAGATGGAATGTATTAATGGACTATTGCTACACAACCCCATCAGGGAACCCTAATGATGACACTCGATATGATCTCTTCCTTAGGTAGGTGTCTAAGTCTTGCTCTGAAACTAAACCCAGTTATAGATCTAAACCCAGTTATAGATCATTAAAATGGAATGTATAGGACAGACAAACAACTTATGCAGCACTCCTGGGCCTTCTCAATGTACATTCTTACAATTTGAACTTGTAGTCTTCAGTACAAAAGTTAACAACAGTCTGTGACACAAAATGCTGATAAGGCTATCATAGAATGAGAATTGTAACTAAATGACATTCACTAACAATGCTTTATTCATGTTTAGGAGATACGAGCTATTTCCTTGGCTTACGTATAAGAAAGTAAGATTATCATTCTCAATAAAAGATGGGAAACAAGGTGGTATTGCTTATTGGCAACTACGCCTTCTTATCATATGTCAAAAAGACAGTAAAATTAAAGTAATGTTTGGATAATTTAGATCCCAAAGCACTTTTGTTCATTTATCAGTATTTAATATGAAAGTGCAATATAACCCGCTACTCCTTTTTTTTTAACCAGAGCCAATAACTACAACTTTGTTCTCCAATAGACAGTGATTGAGTGGATGTAATCTATGTATGTCCAGGGAAAGGGGACATTGATCATAAAACCATTCATTCCACGTCCCTTTCAGCATTTTTATCTGACAACAGAATAGACTTAAGAGTTAAGCAACATCTTCTAATCATGCTTGTAAAATACAGTTGGCTCAGATCATTGCAGTTATTGACACATGATGGGAGTAACATAATGGAAAGTAAAGAATGCTTTATTGGCTATTCAACATTAAGGCGGTGTCAGAGGATATGGCCAAACTACCACTTTTAATATATTAGATTGTTGTAAATGTTAATCTCAGCAAAGTTTTGGAGGAAAAAAATGTCAGTGTGTATGAAGAGGCTTAAAAGAGTTCAATTGTTTGATTTTATTTTTCCAAATTGAAAAGTGTATTTGAAGTATTTATGATATTCTAGTCTCTATCAGTTTTATTAAGATAGTAAAGCATGGGAGTAAATTGCACATACAGCAATAAAAATGACCAAGTGAATGGCGGAGACCATTAAGCCAGGCAGTTCATTCTGGTGCCACTATCATGTGATCACTTATTAAATGAAAAAAACACAGCGATTTTTTTTTACCTTTTCGTCTTCTTGATATTTACTTTTCTGAAAATTAAGAATGTAACTGTATTAAGAAACAGAGTTAAAGAATTGAGATGTTTACTTTTGTATATCCTGAGACTCACTTATCTAAAAGAAAGCACTACAGGCCAAAAGGCTCACTGTGGGTAATTCTTCTAAGTGGAAGGATTATGTATCATCTGATGTTTGTTTTCCAACATTTCTATAATGATCACAAATTAGTTATATGGAATGTGATCATAAGACATGGAAGACATATGGTGGCAACTTCTAAATAATCTCCGGTTTCTTATTGGAAATTTTAGAGGGTAAAATCTGAGTGCTTATGTTGGAAAATTAGAGAAGCATCTCTAGGGACTGTGGCTGTGAGCCTTCTCAACTGGAGATGTTGGGAGCAGGGCTGAGGTCCAACAGCTGCCAGGGACAGGGAACATCAGAAATGAAGTTGGAGGGACTCCCTAGAGATTTCACAGTGGTAGATCTCAGTAAGTGAAAAGAAAGGAAACTATTAAATAGGCAAAACACTTACCTGTGAATGTCCCTCCCTACCTCTGTAGGGCAGTTAATGAATTCTCCGAATTTCTTCAAGCTCAGACATGCAGAGAAAATTCCGCTCTAGAACTGCAATGTAGCTAAACACTACTGTCATTATAAAACAGAAGCATGGAGCCCTTGAACGTATGCAACCGTGAAGAAAGTTATAACCATTCTACTTTGCTTTAGGGGTCTCTGAAAGTAGCAAACCCAGCTAAATCCTAATACTTCAGATAGGAACCACAATCAAAGGCAGGTATTTCTTTGCAGTGTTGGAACGCACTAAAAGGAAAGAAATTGAAAATGTCAGAAAAAGAGTTTTAAATATAAATTCATCAGAAAGAAATAGCATAGAACAGAAAGCGCTTGTAACTCAACATATCAACGCTGATTTTAAAATTATTAAAAGCAAGCTTCGGGGCAGTGATTGAATTATAGAAACTTAGGAAAATGAAAATAGAAAAATAGAATGTTGGGTTATGAGGATGTGAAAAGGGAATTGGGCAAATTTAAGATGGAAAGGAAGATGTGACTGGATTATTTTCATAGGAGTAGAGCCACATAGCAATAGAGCAAAGAGCATGAAAGACAAAAATAATAAATATGAATAAAAAGAAACAACTCTAAAGACAAAAAGGGGAAATTGATGATGAAATGACAGATCTAGGTAGTTAAGGGAATAAAATACAGGTATTTATGGATATATATGCATTGTGTGTATTATATTATATAAAATATACAAATTATATTATAATGAAATTCCTCATAGAATTCTAAAATAATAGAACATTGTTTAAAAATATAATTTAAGAGTATGCTATTAAGCTGAAAAAAAATCACAATGACTTATTGAAAAGATATGCACAGTGAAATTTAAGGTTTCCTAAAGTGACAACTAGAAGAAACTGAGAAAGACATAGTCAAAAATCCAATAAAAGTTAGAGACTTTATCCCTCAGGAAACTTAATTGAGATTAGAAAATAAAAACACGTCTCAAAGAATAAGATGGAGAGTAATTGAGGAAGACAACTGAGTTCAACCTCTAAACTCTGTGGGCATGTACATCTATAACCCCCCCCACACCCACACCCCACCCACATGCATACATATAGATACCCACATACACACATACCCCCACCCCACATGCATACATATACATACCCACAGACACACATACCCCCACCCCACATGCATGCATATACATACCCACGTACACACATACCCCCACCCCACATGCATGCACATACATACCCACATATACACATACCCCACAAACCCACATGCATACACATACATACCCAATACACACACAACCCCACCCCACATGCACACACACATACATACCCAATACACACATACCCCCACCCCACATGCACACACACACATATATCCAATACACACATACCCCCACACCCCACCACACATGCATACACATACATACCCAATACACACATACCCCCACCCCACATGCACACACACATACATACCCAATACACACATGCCCCCACCCCACATGCACACACATACATACACACATACACACGCACCTCCACATCCCACACACCCCACTCCCACCCCCACATACATGCACACACATACACATACATATACCCCCATATACACACACATACATACACACATGTGAGTGTGTAAACACATATGTTCTCTCTCTCACACTCACTCATACACAGATATATACTCTCACATTTGCACACACATTATTGAGATAATGATTATAATACCATAAAACAGAATGTCTTGTCACTGGACAGTCTAAAACTCAGAGCTAATAGCTGAGTTTAAGATGAAATATATTAGCAATTTCAAATACATTAAAGAAAAGATTTGAACAAAACAGTCACAGAATAATGTGATAAAGAAAAAAATGGCTTGCTGATACATAGAAAATGCAAAATGTCAGGTAGAGAATGAGAATGGAAACCAGAGAGCGTGGTACATTAGATCATTAGTTTTTTTATCACAATGAATAATCAAAAAAATTGGTTGTATGTAAATAAGGAATAGACTAAATAAAATTCTAGCATATGTATACACTGGAACACTATATAATTGTTTAAAAATAATGAGGGTGCTCTTATTCTTACATAGAAATATCTGTGGAATGAGCTACTAATTTAATAAAAAACATGCATTATGTAAAAATGGACTAAGTAAAAGTATATTCTTATTTGAATATACATTTATTTTAATATATCCTGGTAGAAATCAAAATAAATGCAATGATCTTTTCTATATGGTTAACAAGTGGGTGTGGTGTGGTGATGGAAGGGTAATTTAGTGATGTTTATTTTGCATTACTTGCAACTTTTGAATCCTGGGTTAGTATGGTGTTCCTAAAACATGACATTATTCTCCGATCAGAAACTGCTCTGCTTGCAATTTATGATCGTGTTACATTTGTCAAAACCACCTGATTTATTTATATTCTTCCCATTATTTGACACACTGCCAGCTTCTTTTAGCTTAACTATAATGAGGGTGTCCTTTGTACCACCCAGATTGATGTACAAATCCCACTTGATTGGTACTTCCCAATGATGTTCTGTTTTCACATTCTCTCAACTATAGCTGCGACAAAGATCCTCAGACCACCGTCATCGAAAATGGGAGAAGCCAACGGGGCCGGTTTTCATTTGAAGTGTTCCGTTTTGTGAAACACAAGAATCAGAAAATGTCCACTGTCTTCCTGCATTGCCTCACAAAGCTTTGCAGAGCTGATGACTGCCCCCTCCTCATGCCGGTATGTTTATAAGCACTTTTGTTTTAGCTCTCTGAATTAATCTAAGCTGAAAGACTATCAGATCTCAGGAAAGTCCTAAGTTAGGGTGAACTATGACTCGACAGTTCATCCAGTGAGGATTTATCGAATGTTTACTGTGTGTCGAGATGAAGATGAAGTGAAGAAGCGACCATGGATTAGAATTCACTTGGTTTACCTTTTAGGATTGTGAAAGAATGATTGAAAAGCACAATTAAAAGAGTAGTAGCAAAGGCAGATCTGCGTTGTAGTAAAAGCGAGTGATTGTCATTTGAGAGAGGAGAGGACAGAGTGGAGATGGTCTGGCTTGTGATTCTGAGAATGGACTAACCCCAGCAGGGCAAAGATCAAGTGTGGGAGAGAGTCCATACCAAAGGATGTTCAGAAGTTGCAGACACATGTACCAGGGTGGTTGGAGCAGAAAGTGGAGGGAAACATGAGGAGGGTTCAGCTGGTTCTAGAAGGTAGATTAGCACCAGATGGTTCAAGAATCTTTCAATTAAAAGTTAAAGTCATTGAAAGATCTGGTTTCAATGGGATGCAGCTGCCATCAAAATATAGATATACAGAGTAAAAAATTTTTAAAAATCAGAACTTTTATACAAACAGGCTTCCTAGAATTACATTACTATTAACTTGAGGACAAACGTAAGTACTTTTTCAATTTTAAATTACCTTTAATATATATATATACACACCCAATCACTACATAAATACAAAGTTATCAACTCATTGATTTCTTTGGTCTTAACTTGCTGTGTCAGATGGAGGCAAATGCAGAGTTCACATTACCTTGGTTCTGTGCTGACGAACATTTTAGGGAAGAATTTATTAAAGGCTTGAGAGAAATAAACATGGCAAAGTTTGATAAACACAGCTCGTTTTCAGGAGAGCTGTTGAGCCATGTAAACTAATGAGGCAGTGCACAGTTACAGCAGGGAGGGAATAAGAAATGTGGTCCAAGCCAGAAGAAGAAACACTGTAGCAGTTATATGCAAAGTAATTAAATAAATGCACAGAAGGAAATGTATAAAATTAAACATGTGGTGCATCTTCCAAAAGAATCTGCTTTCCAAATGGCCATAAAGAAACAATTTTGTGCTGGTGTGGAATTTCATTTGTTTCCATTAACACCTCAGATTTGTGGCAACAGAAAAAGGAGAGATGTTGGGAGCAGGACAACTTGGGTTCCTCAGAGCACTTCTGGAAACGCGGTCCTGTCTGCTGGTCCCATCATCACTCGCAGTGGTAAGAAAGCCCCTCCTTTTGTATGTAACAGGAGAGGAATCCGAATCGGCCAGCTACTTGGCTTCCAAGAACTCCAGGTTTCTAAGGAACGCTAGTTAGCGGTGAGACTGGTGAGCAGCTTTCCATTTACTCAGTGTTTAGGCCAGAGGCAATGTGTCTTCACTACATTTCTTTTGTTTCACATGGCCCCCCACCCGCCAGTGCAAATGTTTCATGTTGTGCCTCCAATTTGCACTTCTTGCTTATATTCTTGCCATTGTGGCTTACCTGTATGAACTCTATCCACTATTCCCCTTGTTATCTATTTTTTAAAAACTGACCAGCAGGAGGCACTATTGAGCCTGGCCGCCACACAAAAGTAAGATCCTGTAAGAGTTTCCTTGGTGCTGAAGAGATAGCTCAGCAGTTAAGAGCACTTGCTGCTCTTGCAGAATACCCATTTGACCCCAGCTCCCATAAGGTTCACAATCTCCTGTAAATGCAGATCAGTTACAGGATGCCTCTGGCCTCCAGTGGCACTGGAACATACTTGCACACATATGTGTGCATGTGCACATATATACAATTATAAATACAAAGATAAGATCTTAAACATATGCAACACTTTTCTTTCTAAAGCTGCACTCTCTGGAAGCCTTTCCTTAACCTTCTGCCCAAGAAACACACTTACTCTTGTGAATGCTCTACATCTTGGTAAAGCATCCTAGCAAATACTGCTGAGTTGCCCACATTGAGTACCACTTGCCTCATTTCTTTCTTTTGTACCGAGGGAGCACATTCACATTAATACATTTATATGAGCAGATGGACACACACATATTCTCATGTATACAAATGTTTTCCCCGCACATTTGTGCACAAAACTATGTGGATGAGACCAAGGAATATGGATTTAATTCTGTTCGAAGCTAGAAGCTTCCAGAATGGACCAGATAAAAGAGGCATATGGTAAATTTGCATATGCTAAAACTGAAGCTGGACACACTTGACTCTAGGTCCAGCTTTTATTCTAAAAAGCCACGTGACTATTAATAACTGCATTTCTCTTTGCATGCTTAAAAGCCAGAGTTTTAAAAGGTAGGTTTCAAGATTCTTTATAATGTAGTTGCAGAATGTTCTCAAAAGAATAAAGAGAACAGTTTGGGTTTGGTTTGTATGCTAATAGTGTTTTCTCAATTTTGTGTGGCTGTAAGGCTCTTATTATCTTTCAATTAAATTGCCTTTACCTTTTTGCCAATGTCACCTACCTAATAGTAAAAAAAGAAGTTTGCCTGAAATACATAATTAAGTAAAAGTACTTTTAGCCTAAAAAATGTATGAATTTGAGTTAATTATTCACTTCCTTGTGTTTATACAAGCATACTATTATTGAAAAAGAAGCTAATAGGACCTTTAAATAAGTCAGAAATATTTTAAATGTAAAATTTCTAACTTGGTATCTATTCTCTGAGGATTTGTCTGGAGGGCTTAAAATGACTGCTTTGCGTTTTGTGAAAGTCCCACATCTTATCTCTATTGAGTTATAAGATATTGCTGGTGGAATTACATTGGATGGAAATCTAACTCTAAGTTCCAGTAATTAGGAATGCTTCAGGGTAGGTAAAACAAAGCTATTTGTATATTATGGAGTATTTGTAGAGTTGTTTTCCTATTAGCAAAGCACTTTGAAAGAGACATCTGGGTCCATTTTGGATAGATGATTTAGTTGTAACCCTGTTTCCTTCATACCCAGCCCAAGAAAATTTAAACATCATAAAATTTTGAATATTTTGTTAGGATAAAATAATTTTCAAAAGCCAAAAAAAGTAAAACCCTCCAACTCTATTAAAGATAGCAATTCAAGCTTCTAGATGTCACCAACCGCATGTCTAGATCCTTAAAATATCTATTTTTTAAGAAAACATTTTCTTAAGTGTGAGTGAGACTCATTCTGTGTGTATAACACATATGTGTGAGGCCAGAAGAGAACTTTTTCCAGATTTTTCTGGAGCTGGAGTCACAGGCAGTTATGAGTCACTTTTAAGAGGAGACTGCTTGTTCATTTCCTGGCTGCCCAGACCCAAATAATCACACAGAAACTATGTTAATTACAACACTGGCTGATAACTCCTAGCTAACTCTTACATCTTAAATTAACCCTTTTCTATTAACCTGTATATCACCACATGGCTGTGGCCTACCGGTAAGGTTCCAGAATCTTTCTCCTTCAGCAGCTACATAGCGTTTCCCTGACTCTGCCCTCTTTCTCCCTGTATTCAGTTTAGTTTTCTCACCTAACTCTATCCTTCCCTGCCATAGGCCAAAGAACCTGCTTTAGTAACCAATGGTAATATAACATATTTACAGCACACAGAGGGAAATCACATCATTCACATGATGTGAGTGCTGGGAATCTAACTTAGGTACTCTGGAAGATTAGCTAGCACATTTAACAGATGTGCTATGTCTCTAGTCCCAAAGTATCTGTCCTTAAAGAATGAGAAACCAAGTAGAGTGCCTCTGCCATCATGATCAGAGTTCCTTTTTCCTGGTTTATGAACTCTTTCTACCTGAAGAATCTGACACATGAGAATTTAGTTTTCTCCACTGACAAAGCCTGGAAGAACCCTTTTCAAATCTTTGAGGCACTTTTGAGTACTTCTCTCTCACTCTACTTCATTTTATTTTGCTATTATTTTGGTAAGTAGTGTAAGCTTAGTCTTTAAAATGGCTTCATTGTTTACAATTCAATATATCAACATTGTAATAATACAAGATCCACACACTCTTAAAAATTCCTCAAGATATAGAATTCAAGTTATGTCTACTCTCATCACTTCCTATGTAAACTTCCTGTTGGGCTTCTTGGCCTAAGCTATTGCTTTTTCTGTGTCTCACTATAGTTTCTGCTTGAGTTGTTTAAAATTTGTTTCTCCAGGTCCAGTGATGGGTTTTCTGTAGACAAGTCCCATTCAGGCTTGGTTTGCTCTCTCCAAAGTCCTGATCCTTGGAAATTTTGCTCAGTTAGCTCAGAGAGCCACTGCTTGACCCGAGATGTTGTCTGGTTTGGGTGAAGTCCACTAAGTTGAAAATTCTTAGAAATGCTCCTTTGTTTTGTGTGTTAATGAAATGAAATCTGCTTCAGTTATTTTTGCTCGATAACAATACTTTTGATAGCTGACTTATGAAAATATTCATATTTTTGAAATGTAAAATCCTTAAAGTTTCTGCAGTGTACTTACTAAATGCTTCCAAATGTTGACGTTTCTAAGGTAGACAATTGCCTGTAGCAAATGATTCTGCTGCAAATGCTGGAAAACAATAACTATTGTTTTGTTAACATAAGTTGTTATGAATAATCCAAAGCCAAACTCTTACACAAGTAGAATCATAGTTTTATGTGTAGTTAATAATTCATAAAAGCACACATTTTCAGTCTCTTCATAAGACAGGCACACTGCTAGAAACTAGCCCATGATGTAACCCTTTAAGAATTGTAGAGTTCAGGGCTAGACTATTAGCCTGCATTGTACAATGTGAATTTAAAATAGTTCTGTGCTTTTTTTAATGTAAAATAAAGTTTCATTTTATAACATAGGTAATTGAACATTTTTTAAGTTTGCTAGAGATAAGGGAAATATTTATTCTGCATATGTTTTCCCAGTGAGTGATGTTTATATTTTCTATTTAGTACAACTTTTTAGATGAGAGGGAGACACGTAGTAGCAATGTTTGTGCCATTCCTGGCGCAAACAGCTGTGGTACTGCTACTGCTGCCTCTCCTGCGAATCCTCAGAAAGCTGTATGTTATTTTGAGGAGCTCACTGAGTTTTATATTCAAATTTATTTCGTTCCTTTAGGCTTCATGCATCTCTTTTAGCACATATGTACCTATCAACAATAAAACGACTGGAGGGAACACAGAAGTGGATAGTGACCTAACACTCCAGGAAAGCATCTGCTTCCTCTTTGGTGTTAGATAGTATTTTTGTTATTTTCATTATTACAACAACACAATAACTTAGAGAATATCAGCAACACCAAGCAGAAAGGCAATTTCCCATCAGAATTTATTATTCAAATTTAATTTCAAACTGCATTCAAACAGTACATGGCTTGATTTCAGCTATCTGACAACAGCGCTATGCTTTCATCTGTTCTGCTCTCGAACCTGGAACTAGTGTTTTTATTTGACATGAGGGGTTTGGTCCTAATACACAGGGATGTTTTATCCATAGCAAAGTGTTCATGAAAGTATTCAGAATATGTTTTCTTTTCATTAGTGGGTGGTGACAGAAATACAGATGTTCTGATATTTTTCTAGCCTCAGGATACAGAAAAATTGTGTGTGTGTGTGTGTGTGTGTGTGTGTGTATGGGATGGGTATTTAGTCATAGCATCTCTGCCTATTTCTGTACATTTTATAGGAGCTTTCTTTTTAAAGCAATCTTAAAGGACTTAAATATAACTCCTTCAAAAAAAGACTGTATTAAAAAGATTCCAGCTTATTCTGTGCACAGGATATGGATGTCATTTCAATGAATTGCCACAGTCCATTCATCCTATTTATTTCCACAAGAAAGAAAGTGCCTTTATATAGATACGTTAGAAGGGGGTTAGGATCTTCCCGTGAGTGTCGCTTTTCGTTTTTTGTCCTATCACAATGCACTACACACTGTAAATCATCCTCTGGGTACCAATGCACACTGTAAAACATCCCCCAAATGAACACTCATGTGCATTGTAAAGAGTGCCCTGAGTAGGTGCCATGTTAGCTTTCAAATCTGTATTTCAGGACCTGACAATAGATCTGTATTTTTTGCTATCAGTCAAGTATCTGAAAGGAAACGAGATCAGATATTTTATAATATTTCCCCAGGGCCCATGCATAGAAAATATTTTTGATTATGGAGATTAATACTTCAGGCTATGAAATATTTTCTATCCTCAGTCAGTTTATATCATTTTAGACAAAAAGGCTCTGAACTAGACTGTTGATTTTAGCATATGTTTACTTTGCCATAGAGGCAACGACAAAGGGAAGTGTCCTCAGCTGTATAATGGAGGTAGCAATGCTGTCTAAACCACAGGGCTATCATGAGGATTAAATGTGACAACACATGAAACAGAGCTTTATGAAGTCTGGTGCTACACAGTTATACATCCATTAATTGTAAAAATGTGTATAATCTGTAGTCAACAGTACAAGTCTTATGACTTAAATAACAACCACAAGTACACATGTACATTTTAACATGGGTATGGAATAATCTAGTTGCTGGCTCAAAGGTTAATTTTAACATGATTGCAAATTGGTCTGTAAGAATGGGAAAACTAAGAAAGCATGCTCATTGCCTCTGTCATGTTCACCAAGGAAAAATGACAATCAACTGCTTCAATCTTCATTTTGCAGATACAAATAGAGCTCCAGCTCAAGCTTAGAAGTCTAGTTGTCCTTTTGTTTAGTTATTAAGAGTGAACTCATCTTCTTGGATCTCAGAATGATATTTTTGCAGATTATGCGAGGCAAATTGGGCAACTTTTAAAATAGAGTGACACTAAATAATGAATATTTCTCTGTAACAGAATAACAAATGGCAGGTTATAAGTCCATAAAAACTGTAGTAGCTGTTAACAATTACTGCCCTCACTCACCTGGCAGAGACAAAAGGATGAAACAGCATTGGCAGGAGAGAATACAGTATAATATATTTTGTGATGTTATTTGTAGACTTGGGAATGAAATCTGGTACACAGGGAATAGAAAATGGCAAAACCAAGGTTTACAGGCTTTCATTCATGAATTGTCCATGGAGCTTGGGTGGAGAAGATGAATAGGAGTGAAGTTTCAAAGTTAGGGAGTTAGAATAGAGAAAAGCAAGTGTCTGGAGAGACATTTTCACTTTCGTTTTTCTGTTATCTCTCCTCAGATGAAACTCCAACCAACAATTCACAGCTTGGTAAGATAATTAGCAAATAAAAGAGTAATATTTCAGAATGTTTTGGTGATCTGTTATCAAACTGTAGCTTACTAGTATAATGAGCTCTAGCTTCACAAGTTTTTAAATAACAGTTCACAGGGGAATTTTAAACCCATATGTGATGTGTTGGGCAATTTTAATAGCATTTTTAGCTTTTGTTTTGTTTTGTTTTGCCTGTTTATGGGATACCACACTTCTAACCCATACAATACTTTGGGTCTTTGGTTGAATTATTGGTAATAGATTACTGCATACTCCAGTGTGACGTTGTGAGATAGTGGTGAGGGATATTCTGTAGGAGCAAAGTGAAAGGAGGTGAGATAAACACATTTGGAAGACATTATAACAGTGTGCTTGATTCTTACAGGTTCCTTGAGTGTGCCTCCCTTCCAGCTGAATGCCGTCACCAGCTCTCTGATATCAGGAATGGTCATTCTAGGAGTCATGAATTTCTCCCTCCTCGTGTGCTCACTGGCCCTTCTACACAGAAAGGGATCCAACAGCCTGGTATTGAATGGTGTAAGAAATCCTGTCTTTGAGTGACAATGACTGGTTCTACTCCCAGAAGGAGGCTTCATTGATTACTCCATGAGACTGTGGTCAGAATTCCATCTGAATTGAATACCAGCCACATTTGATATTCTTTTTTTAGTTTAGATATATTTCATGTTGTAGCTCATGAGTGTTAAGATAGTAAAAGAATTTTGATGATATTGCTACTGCCACCTGTATAAGTGGCCGACCCTATTTTCCTATCACCAATGGGAACATTGACAATAAATACAAATATTCAGGACTTAGATATTAAAGGATCAGTTATTTCTCATGTTATTTGTAATTTCTGTTGATGGTTGATGTAAAAGGTAAAGGTAAGCACATGGGAAAAAAAGAATTTGTTGCATTTTCTGCTAAGCAGTTAAGCCCCATACAATAATATTAAACTGTATAACTGTTCTCAAAATGGAAGTTACTTTTGTTTTATTCCAGATAATTCCAGCTTAAGGTTAGATTTTAATGGGGCACCTGAGATTTAACTACTTTTTCTATTGATCTACCTGTGTCATGGGTTGATTTTCATTCCTGATGACATTTGTTTAAAAAGAAAACACCAAACAAATGAAAAGCACTCCTGGGAAATCTATTTGTTTTACAAATAGTGAAAGTAGTTGTTAATGTCTGAAGGATACAGAGTGTTCCTAGCAAATTACTCCTTTGAATATGAATGGCTGTGAGGCCTTGGTCCTGACTCATGTGAGAGCATCAGCACAGGCGATTCCTCCTGCTAGGTAAACACTTAGCTTCTAGGTGTCCAGCAGCGAGGCCACTATGGGAAGGTTCTTCTTAATTCAGAAGTCATTGCCCAAGAAGAGGACACTGTCAACACCATGCATGCATGCATTCTCTGCAATTAGGATTTTCTAACAAGCTAGCATCTTTTTTTTTTAATCCCAGAGCAACGAGGAAATGCATATGAAGTGAAGTTTGTGGAACACTTCAGGAGCCAACATGAAAAGTTTGTTCCTTTGTCCTAAACATTTCATGACGACACATGGGGCAATTAATGTCCAAAGGGGCTGTCTTTGTCGAATGTCAATTTTTAGATGTTGTGCTCAGTTGGGAATGAAAAGCAGCTTCCCTTAGTACTCAATAGTGAAAGGATTCGATCCTTTAACAGTTCCGTGAAAATACTTGTAAAGCCAATTTTTAAAGACTACGTGTTTAACATAAAAGCAATAAAAAGACACAGTTTTTTAAATGTTCAACTTATTCCCACAGCTGAACAAGTAAAATAATTCAGTGACAAACACCAAAGCCCGGTGTGCAGCTCCTGGTAGTATTGTATTAACTGTAGACATTTGATGTCACTGCTATAATTTGTGACCTGTTATTCAGGACAGATTTTTAATATGCAATATGCAAATCAATATTTAGTTTTAGATTTGTTTCAAGGAGAGCATGCACACTGCAAATTAATATAATAATTAAATCAATCACCAAGTTAAAAGACCGCCCTTTCTCCAATTTGCTTGAATATTTCAGGAGCAAGTGTTTATATTACAACAATTAGTTATATAATTACCTCAACTTTTCTATTTCAAGGTGAGAGGCACAAAGTGAAATAGGATGGGCAAAAACAAATCCTGGATAATTTCTTCAATATTAAACAAAAATTAAATCACTTAAAAAGTCAATCTTGTCTTTGATTCTGTGTTAACGTGATTAATGGACCATCTCAGTGTATGACCCTCTGTGTATGCACACAGTACTGAAATGCCGTGACGAACCTATCTCAGATGCCTAGGGTTCAAGTTTAAGCTCTGTGAATCGGGCATTAGATCCCTGAAACTGGTTTGTCTGTTAGAACTCTTTGCCTTTGGATGGCTAAGAGTGATTTGTATGGCTGGATTGCGTCAGCTTTTGGCCTTTGAGTCCTACAGTTTATTACATAGAGCTGAATAATCAGCAACATCATTTTGGAGACAACTTAAGTCTCATGTTATTTTTTTTGCTGCTTTTTTTATGATGGACAAGAGAAGCAAAGTTATACAGCAATTAGCGAGGTTTGCTTCATTCAGCTTCCCTGGTAATCCCCGAACTGTAGGTTCTGTTTAGTTACACTGAATTTTTTATTTGGTTATTGTAGTGGGAAATCCTTACAAACATGTGCAAATGTCTTTTCAATTTTAATACCTCAAACTGTTTTTTCCCCCTGAGCTTCAGGGGTAAGTTCTGATGACATGTACAAAATTAATAAAATAATTATAAATGAATATTTTAAAAATATTATTTGATTATTTAAGATGGCACTTCTTTTCCCTATCCTCTGTATCTTATTTTTTTCATGAATGCTGAGGAAAGGTGATTCTAAAATAAGCTTCAACATGGAAGGCAGGTGATATCTGTAGACATATGAAGTCTGTCCTAGCAGCACTGAGTTTCCTGGCCACAGGGCTGATTTGGGGTCCTTTTAGTAACTTTCAGTAGGGATAGATCTACCCTTTACCTGGAGCTAGAGTGCTGACTAAAATGGACTTTAATACTTTGGTCGGTGGAGTAAAAGATGAAAAGGAAAGAAGCTCGGCTTCTGTGTAGTTACAGATACAACAAGTTCTGGCTGACATCCATCCACCTTAGGGAAACTGAGATGGAGATCAACACATTGAAGAGAACTCCTTTTCAGGACTCAGGGAGAATCCAGTCTTTCTGAGCATGGCATGAGCTCTGTGGTCCTGAGAATTAGCTTAGGGAGCACCACTGCTTTGAGAGTCCTTGGGGGAAGTGCAACAGGTAACATCACTTTGGGTAGCCTCAGAGACAGCCATCAGAAGCCAGACTAGAAGGATAACCTGCTGTGAAGATATATAAAGCATAGTTCCTTGAATTCTCACAGTACTTGGGAGAGAATTATGAGAGAATGGAGAACCTGAACATAGATACTCTCATTCCATATTTATAAGTAAAAAGCCAAACTGACCGTAGATCAGTTGCTTTTGGCAATGAGGCTATTCGCTTATTTGCAAGTGAGGAAACCTTTAACACAAAACATGCCAATTTATACTTTGGAAAAGAACTTTAAGGCTTGGTTAGTAAACAAAACAAATACCTGAAAAAGTTGAAATATTCCTCAGAATTCTATAGGAAAGAATAAACACTATCATATTTAGTCCATAAATAATGATACACAAGAAAAGTATTTATATACAAAATAGAAAGTAATATAATTATATAAATATAGTAGAAAGTTATATAATATACTTGTAGAGTCTGAACAAGCACAAAATCTGCTGTATGTAGGGAAGGTGAGTTCCAGGGAGACTGATGGTGAGGTTGCAATCAGAAAGCCTAAGCCAGATCCAGGGAGAATTAATGTCTCACTTCAAGTCAAAGCTAAGATAGAAATAAAGTCAAAGCTTGGGAGGCAATAAGAAAGGAGATTTTATTCTTGCTTTTTGTTCTCATCAGTCTCTGATATGACTGGATATATCCTGTTGGCTATAAACAAAAGTCCCTATTAAGTCCAGGATATTAGGAAATGGATGCATAAAACATGTTAGAAAATTTGAAAAAACTGTTAAAGTCATTTAAAATACTTATTATCTAGATCTAAAGGATCACGAGCCAAAAATCTGAAATTAGTTCTTGGAGGAGACAGTCCTAGAATTGTTGATAGCTGTTACCGTTATGCTACAAGATGAAGCCCATCTCTGGCACAGGCTCAGGGTAAATGGAAACCAGATGAAACATTATATGATTGTGTTTGTGAGCATGCCTTGCCGGACAGCTTTTGGGCAAACTGTATCAGTCTGCAATTCCAAGTAGTACAAGAGAAATAAAATAGCCTTGACTAATGTACTTTTCTGAAACATCAAGGAAAGACTTGGTTTGGGCTGGGGTGGGGTTGTGCTCATTTGACATAACTCTTTGAAATCCCTGTTAAGTAGTCTTCATTTTAAAACCAATATGAAGAGAAATTGAGAACTGCTTGTAATCTGCAACTCCCCTGTTCTTCACGAATCTGAACGTTCCTTTCTTCGCCTCCATTATCAAGATGACTATCTCAATTTTTCCTTTTATTTTCTATAAAGAAAAGAGCAGCATTGTTGTGGTGTGTAGCTACAGTCAAAAGCAACGGGGTCCATGTTTTCAATTCATGAGGAGCAAAGCTGTGTTAGCATTGCACAGACAGCATCCATAACATCTTGTTTGTCAGGTTAATCAATTTAACAGTGTAAATTCTAGGAGAGTGGTGGCTTGAAAATAGCATGCAACTTTGAATCAAGGATGCATAGGTCATGAAGCCATTTCTTTCCTGTAGCTTTGCACCTGTGTTTTTAAGTTGTGGGAAATTGACTACCATGAAAATTTACCTTAGAGAAAATATTATTTTTAGTAATTATTTACTTCTTGGGTATTAGAATAAACTTATTATTTAAAAGCTGTTATTTGTTACCATGGAGGTGCAATAGACAGAGAATAAAATAGCTTGCTGCTTTTGAAAGACATTGGGCCCATTTGAAATTTAAAAGATAAAACCTGTATTTTTAGGTATGTCACCTCAACCACTGAGTACAATATGGAGCAAAGTTGATTATCTCTCTCTCATTAGTGTGTTCTTAAATTTTTAATTCTTTCTAGTTTGTCAAAGGAATATATATATTATGTGTGTGTGTGTTTGTGTGTGTGTATGTATGATTTTTGTCTTTACAGCTCTAACACAATTTCATTTAAAATATAATGAACAGCATGGTTAAATCAATAGAATGGGATGGTTATTTAGTTAATAAACTATTGCAGAGATTTCTAGGATCAAACATTGTACATTCACTTGACGTTACGTTCACAGTTTTGTCTATGAAGAAATTTGTCTCTCACTACTCCACTGGCTTCCAAACCCATTGACTCCTCTCTTTAGGTTGGTATTGCTACCATCTTTTTTGTACTTATGCATTGAATTACTTATTCAAAGTGCTTGAAAATCAAAGTAATTATCTCTATCTATCTATTTTGTCTATTTATATTAAATTACATATGCATATATGTAGTTTGAATTAGAAAAATAGAGATGTGGTTTGAGGATAAAAAGGATTAATCAAGTGCATAACATAGAAGTCCCCATAAACTTACTTCTGTTAAAATCCCATAAACAGTTTTAAACTTACAGAAAAATGCATGCTACAGGGTTTCTACAATCCTAGAATAGTACATATACATATTTTTATTTAATTGCTTAGAATATATAGAAGCTGGAATTTTCATGTAAGTTTGTAGTGAAAGGGGAGCAGGCCTGCTTTTCGTCCGGCCCAGCTCCGGCACAGCTAGCTTATGCCCCAAAATAACAACACACAAATTGTATTCATTTAAGCACTGTCTGGCCTCTTCTTGGCTAACTCTCACATCTTGCTTAACAAATATCTAGTAATCTGTGTGTCACCA
>LOJH01021772.1:0-20157 GCA_001685095.1 Ellobius talpinus
TTTATTAACCAATGAAAGTAACACATAAGACAGATGACCCTCCTACATCAGTGGATGAGAGGGCTAATTACAGTACCTTGTGTGAATCAGCAATGGCATCACCAAAAAGTTCACACCAGTAGGAATGGAAGCTCACAAAATCTGCATCCATGGAGCTCCCTACCCAAGTTGCAGGCAGGTGGGCCAGAAGGATAGTCTTCTCCCCGGAGAAACTGTTACAGCTTGAGTAACCATGTGGAAGGCCTTTCTGGATTTTGTACATTATAGGGACATTCTGAATCTTGTAAGTTTCAGAGTTTTTTGCTTCCTGAGTTTTATTTATATCCCCTCCTTCCCCAGAGAAGGGAATGTTTTAATTCAGAGGAAATAACTACATAACACGCCAACCTGTCCTACGGCTCTTGCATTCATTGCATGCCTTTTTCATAAGGTACCCTTGTTCTTGGAGTGGGTGATACAAGCATCCAGTTATTTTCCTTCATCTATACCTGAGCATTTGACCCCAGTGCCTAAAAAGTCACTTATTCCCAGAAGCTTGGGTAGATATGAGTCTCTACAGTAATTATTGCCCACTGCAAAAAACAAAAACAAACCCCCAAACAAGCGTCCCTTGATGGCCTAGATTGACAGCAACAGTATCTAGAGGTTTAAACACAAATACTTTAGAAGGAAGTTTGACAGCCACATTACATTGAAACAATAGCAGTTGCTACCTTGCTGGCATCTATGATCTACTTAGTCATAGAATTTTGCCCTGTTTGCAGTACCAGTTGTGATTTCCCGTCTGTGGCACAGACCTTGAGTGCAGTAAGCAAGCAGTTAGCTGCATCCACAAGTTTTATACCTCCTTTGCCCCAGCAGGCCCATCTTCCCTGGTGGGCTGGCACTATGGCATGCAAGGTCCATATCTAAGCAGGACTTGTAGGGATAATTCTCCCCAAGAAGCCTGCATGGCACCTCTTGGCATTATGAAAGCCCGTCAGAAGGGATGGAGCTTCCAGCTCAGTCCCAGCTTGATTTCTTCATGCCCTATAACCAAAGTATGGTGAGTTTTTGGCAAAAGAGACTTACCATCTCGCTCTGGCAAACAAGAACTAGCAATATCTTCAGGGGCCTCTCTGACCTCCTAGGGAGGGAGCCCACCTCCATCACTGAGATTTTCACTCAATAACCTTGTGTCTCTTGGAGTGCATGTTTCATGCTTATAGGGTACATTCACTAAAACTCTTTAGCTTCTGGTTTACTGTTACTTCAAATGTTTTCCCAAATCTGTAAGACATTCAATGTTTAATATTGTATTGTATCACAAAACTCTTTTAGTTTTAAACAAAGGCTGGCCAGCATCTCTGAAGACCCACCATTGCAAGTCAGTTGCTCTTAAATGGCTAAGAGATGCTAATAATTAAATAAAATAAATAAATATGAAAGGAAAATGAAATGCTAAGAGTATGAACACAACATGGAAACCAATCGCACCACATGTAGCAACTGTTTAATCATTTATCGCTTCTGTGAATTGCTGTTCAGGTTCTAAAGCTTTCCAGAAGCTAACGTAGCATTTGGGGTTTTGTTAATTCTCCCCCAAGGAACTTCAGCTCAAAGACCCACTTATAGGTATTACCTTTATCTCACCTGCCTCTGGATTGCTTTAACATTTCACAAACCTTCATTACATTCCAGTCTAAATTGTTCAGAGTTACCAAAGTCTCTCCTACCTCATAAAAATCATGTCCCACCATGGAGCTCAGCAAAAGCCACTAAATCCAGTTCTTGGATCTCTCCTGGGTTAGCCTCTTCCTTAATTATCCTATCTGATCCAAGGAACAAAGAACTGGGCATCAAACCCAGCCTCTGTCATGTCCAGTTTGGCCAATAACTCCTGACTTTCCTCTATTGCCTTCTAGTCCCTGACATTCACAGAGGTTCCAGACAATGGTTACCAAGTGTTCCCTAATGACTCATGAACCAGATCAGCAGAGACCAGTTTCCTTTATAGAATCTCAGGCTATGCAGCCTTTATCTCATGAGAAATGGATAGTTTTGCTCAGATTTTCTACTTTCTTCCCATCTACTCCTATTACTTAGAGCCTCACAAGCCAGGATAGCTCTATCATTACTTGTATAAAAGTCTTTTCCAATTTAAGCTGCTGAAGGACAGATCATTTCCTGATTACTAAGTTTTCCTGCATCGCTGTTATTGAGGCCCCATTTGCCTGGTGAATCACAGATATTTCTTTTTCCCTACTAAAGGTTGGGAATAAGGACTATCTTCTATCACTTCTACCATGTTCTCATCTTCCTCTTTACTTCTGTCTACAGGTTCCACGTTTTTGGATCCCAGGAGGAAATTTTTAGCACACAAATTTAGTATAATTTGTACTCTTTCCTTGAATCCTGCCAAGATAAGAACTGCTAAGCCAGTCCCTCCACCTCCTTCTCCCTTTTCCCCACTTTCACTGTGAAATCAGGTGCTACAGCAGTAGATAGCACTTCATGTCCTTTTCCTATAGTAATTCCTCTCTTATGTGGGTAAATTCTTTCTGGGAAGATAACCAGGTCTCAGCTGCGTATCTTATCATCCACAAAAAAGGCCACACACAAGTGATATGCTAGCCACCCAGTCTCATACCTGCCACTTTCAGGGACTGCCATATATTACCTAGTCCGTCAAAGATTTGGTTCTATTCCACACTGGGTGGTAGACCTCACTCACTAAGGAGGCATGCTGTGAGAAAGATGCTTAGCCTGTGATTTACTACGAGGACACTCCAATCTCAGATGGTCTGGCCTTGGTCACACATCCTAGCACCCCTTACAAGGAGCATGCAATCAACACTATAGCAAGAAGGCATACCATTCCATACCCAAATGGGGAAACATAGCCATATTGGGACTGCCCCCTGAACCCTCCACCCTCACACAAATCAACCTCATTTGCATAAATCAGCACCCACCATAGGGACCATGCAAGTATTACTCCCCAGTTCACCCTTGGTTTCTTCAGTTCCTGTTCATGTACCAACTACTTGACTCTTCAGGGGCAGGGGGTGAATGTCTATTCGCCCCATATAGGATACCAACAACAAAGCAAAGAAATGATTCTACCCAAGCATAACTTAGTGAATCAGTGAATTTTATTGGGGGCTATTCACAGGTGAAGCATAAGTGAGAGATTAGTTACATGAGCATGCATGATTCAAAGGAAAAGACACCTTATTTTTAGTTATTTTTCTATTGCTGTGCTAAGACACCATGACCAAAGCAGATCATAAAAGAAATAGTTAACCCAGCTTCTAAGTTCAGAGGTGAGTCCTTGGCCATGATGGCAGGAAGTGTGGCAGCAGGCAGGCAGGCATGGTGCTGGAGCAGTAGCTGAGAGCTTAAGTGTTGAGACAACAACCTTAAGGCAGAAAGAGATTGGGGGGCACTAACTCAGATGGCATGGGCTTTTGTAACCTCAAAGTCCATCCCCAGTGACATACCTTGTCCAGCAAGATCATACCTTTTAATCCTTCCCAAACAGTTCCATTAACTGGGGACCAAGAATTTTACTATAAGAAACTATGGGAGTCATGCTCGTTCAAACCACCACACAGCACCAAAAACTCATGCCAGTGTGAGTGACAACTTACCTATATAACCTCTTCTGACAGCCCACAGGCTCAAGGCCTGAGAGCAAAAGAGCCTCAAAGAGCAGATGGTTGATAAACAAAATCCCTGGTTGAACAAAACCGACAGCCAGATCTCTAAATAATGGAAACAGCACATGTAGCAGGCCAAGACCATTGTGGCAACTGGGAATAAACAGAAACTTCCTTACCAATTTCCCTGTCTCTGCACAAAGATGTGTAGATCTGACTGTGAACTTTTGACAACTTATTTGGCAGACTTGCAGTTCTTCCTCTCCCCCGCAAGATTTGACAGCTGTTTGGCCCTATTTTTCTCACCTTATTTACTGCATTCAGTTGATTAGAACCCAACTGGCTGACACCTTATACATTTGGACACTTTGTGGTTTTAGAGATAGAAGCACCAAGAACTTGAAGGAAGAGAAGATAAGGAAGCCTTCAGATTCCAGCTCCTGGAGGATCTGACCGCAGATGATCTTTCTCTTTCCAGAGGATTAAACCAGAAGATTAAAGACCACCTCAGGAGTTGCTGAGGATGGCCCCTCAGAGCCTTCTTCACTCTTGAGGCTTCTGCCTTGGGCAGAGAGTTTACTTAGGCCAGCCCCCCTGGACTCCATCTATGACTGCAAGCAAGGGAAATCCCCTCAGCAGTTGGGGTCACTCCAAGTCTTTCAGACCTGTGCATCAGCAGGAAGGTCCAGCCTCTGATGGACTGAACCTCGAACCACCATACAAAGGCATATTTGTTGATTGTTACAGAAAGTTGCTTTTCCAAGGTCCCTAAACTAATATTTATGTCTCTCTAAAGGAAAGTGTCATGCCCCTGCTCCTTTAGTCCTTACTCTGTACCTTTGCAGTACCCAATAATCCAGGACCTCCAGGTATACCGAAGCATCCTGTGACCAAAGTCATGGAAAGGCTGCAACACCCCCTTAGAAAAACAATTCTACAAATTGTGGGAAACAATCTCTGTTTTCCACAATGATTCTTCAAGGTCCAAGTACTTCTGGGAAACAACTATTCGTTCTACTGTTTACCCTAGCTACAGTGACTCTGCTAGATTCCTGCAACACACAGCTATTTGAGGCTTTCAGAACTGCAGCTTCAGGTTCTGAGACTTGATGCTCTCAAGACCTACAGAATCTCACTTCCCACAGCTATAGCAATTCTCAAAGCTGTAATTGCTGTCTGCTGGCTTCCCTCTGCTACTAAGGGGTCAAACCCATTTCATTTAAATCCTGCCCGACAATCTGTTGTTTTAGTAAGTGGAAATTCTGAACTTTTTCCATTTTACAACTGGACCCGAGTTTCCATTAACACATAGGCAGAGATGAAGGAGATAGCACATAGTAGGCCTGAGTCAGCCCCCACAGTACCTCAAGACAGTGACCAAAAAGGACAGTTCCTGTAATCTCCCTAAAACATACCTTGCCTTGCCCAAGTATGCCCCAAAATGGTAAAACTATAACCACAGGCAATTAAAACTGTACTAATGTAACTACAGCCTGCTTAACCAATTGTGTTTGAGATGACCTAACTGTTCCTAGAATTCCCCTAGCTGAGCTTAAAAGGGGCCTGCAAGCTCTTTTTGGGGTCGCCACTTTGTACAAATGATGACCCCCCCCACGTACTGGAATAAAAGCTCTTTGTCTTTACATACTACTTGAGTCTGGAGGCCTCCTTCAGTGATTCTCAAACCCTTACATAAACTTGCTGTTACTGAGCTGACAACAAACTACCCACCCACCATGAAGTCTTCTCAGCCTGCCCACTTTGTTCCTGAAAGAGGGTGGGAAAAGAACCTGATTGAAGACAAGAGATGATCCCTATAAATCTCTTCAATAAGAGACTCTCTCTTTAGGAGGGAATATTTCAATTTAATGGAAATAGTTACATAACAGGGGCAATATTTAAAATTTTCCTAACAGCAACCATAGATCCTGTTAGTTCATGTATTAGTTATTTTTCTACTGCTATGCTAAGATAACTTGACCAAGGAAGCTCTTAGAAGAAAGAGTTTATTGGGGCTTACAGTTTCAGAGGGTGAATCATGACCATCACAGCAGGGAGCGTGGTAGAAGGAAGGCAGACATGGCACTGGAGCAGTAGCTGAGAACTCACATCTGATCCACAAGCAGGAGTCAGAGAGAGCTGAGAATGGCATGGCCTTTTAAAACCCCCAGTGACACACCACCTCCAACCAACCATGCCTCCTAATCCTTCCCAAACAATTCCACCAACTGGGAACCAAGCATCCAAATATATGAGCCCATGGAGAATTAAGCATTCAGTATTCCTTGAGTTGTCTCCTGTGTTTACTATCCTGTGTTTCTTTGATTCTTTCTTATCTCTGTTCCTCCTACCTAACATTTCTGATCCTCACGTCCCTACCCCAGAATGAACAAACCTGCTGTGCCTAAGATCATGACAAAAGTCATACCAAAAAGGTGGCTCCTGACATATGTCAGCCCAACATGGCACTTGTGACATTCTGTCATTCATAATTTCCTTTCTATTTTCTACCTTTTGCTGGTTTGTTTTATGATAGTTATTTCCATTTCCTTCATGAGTCATAAGGAACTATTCTTGCTTTGTTCTTGAATCAAATACAGAGCCAAGTTTAATTGCTAGGATTAGTTACTGTGAACAAGCCAAATTAAGTAGTAAGTTCAATATGTTCTGCCCCTTTGTGTAAAAAGAATAATGGTTATGAGTGAATAAATAAGGATTAGTCTAAATATTGTGTTTGGAGGGCCAGGTGTTCAAGGCAGAGAGATACCAGCAATATGAAGCAACCAGGGACAAAGGAGCAGCCTTTTCTCTAGGAAAATGCCTCCTGTGGCTCCCCCAAGACCTTCAAAATCTCTGACACATCCCTCACCTCCCATCATGATGACTGACGTGCAGCCTCCAGCTTGCCTTATGATGCTCTCAGCTGCTCTGCCTCCTCACCTTCCTAATGATTCTCCTAGCAAGAAGAAATATGATTGACTTTCATTCATTTTGAGTCCAGAGCTCACAGAAGTAGCATGTATTTCTAGCCAAGGTAGGCTTCCCCACCATATGGATGTTAATTACAGACTCATGTTAGCTGATTGATTTAAAGTGAGGGCAATTGAATACATTCATGGTTTTCTACTGGTCCTAGGCAATGCCTTTTAATTGCCTGCATAAATGTGTTTAATGGCCTCTTTAATGCAGAAAATGAAGCTTTAAAGTAGATCATTTGGGAAATTAGAGATTTAAAGATTGAGGTGGAAATTATGATTGAGCTCAACAGTGATTAAGAACCTGGTTTTCTGGATAGTATTAAAACAGAACAATAAAACCAATTTGTATATTAAATTATGTATCTATTGTGTGTATCATTGAGTGAGGGGTCTAGTAAAACAGATAAATAAATTCAGTTAAATAGTGTTTATTTACAACTGTGTCCAAACATTTTTCCAAATCCACAGGATGAAATCTTTTAATGAAATTTCCAAGGGAGAAAACATTGAGATAGGTTAAGGTATATTAAAATAAATATGACAGCATATTTTATCAATATTGTTTCCTTTACGAATCATTAAGTAGAACAGTACCTCAGAAGTCCCGTGGATCTGTCTTGCTCCAACAGTGTTTGGACAGGACAGACCCAAGGACTGCCTCTTTGTTAGCTTCCAGTCACCTTTTAGTCTCCCCAGTTACAGCCTCTGGGACCATCTTCTCACCACCATCAGCTCCTAGGATCAGTCACACCGTCCCTTTGCGGTTAGTGGCATACTGAGGATCAGCTGTGACTTGCCAGATTTATCAGAACTATTCCACTGAAATGGAGACTGCTGTGAACTCTGCCTGGTCAACTTGGACCTGTGGGCCTCCTACACCCACCTCTCCCTGGGCTACTATTTTCATCAAGAAGATGTGACTCAAGCTACTATTTTGATTGGGATGATGTGGATCTGGAGGGTGTAGACAACTTCTGTGAATTGGCCAAGGAGAGGTGTAAGGGCTCAAGTTGCAGACAGATGGCAGGGTCATGCACTTTTCCAGGATGTGCAGAGGCCATCTTAAGATGAGGAGGGTAAAACCCAGGAGGCCATGGAAGCTGCCTTGGCCCTGGAGAAGAACTTGAACCAGGCCCTTTTGGGTCTTCATTCCCTGGATTCTGTGGGCGTAGAGAGCATCATCTCTGTGACTTCCTGGAAAACCACTTCCTGAATGAGGAGGGAAAGCTCATCAAGAAGATGGGCAACCACCTGACAACCTCCGTAGGCTGGCTGGGCCACAGCCAATGCAGACTGGTCTACCCTAACCATCTCTGGGCACAGAGCATCTCTTTGAGTGGCCCACTCTCAAGTACGCCGAGGAGGCTTTGCCTTCCATGGGGCTCCCTCCTCTGCTCTGCACCAGCCGGCCTCAAGACCTTCACCTGACCCTCTCAAGCCGCTAGGCAG
Source organism: Ellobius talpinus (assembly GCA_001685095.1). Classification (NCBI taxonomy): domain Eukaryota; kingdom Metazoa; phylum Chordata; class Mammalia; order Rodentia; family Cricetidae; genus Ellobius; species Ellobius talpinus. The sequence goes on from LOJH01021772.1 coordinate 8,069, forward strand.
CTTTGTAACCACCCTGGAGGCCCTCCTAAGTCTTGGGACAAGTAAAAATAAAGTTTTTTGAAACAGGAAAAAAAAAAGAGTCATTAAGCATGGGAAGGGACTGGGAAAGTGGAGAGGGGGGAAACTCTGCTTAGAATGTAAATTAAATAAATAAATAAATAAATAAGAATTATTAAGCACACCTAGAAATGTATGTACACTAAAAAAGAGGGAGGTGATGGCATAGTGAGGAAAGGCACTTGCTGTGCAAGTCTGACAACCTGGGTTTGATCCTTGGAACCCATGTAAAGGTAGAAAGAGAGAACTACCTCCACAAGGTTGTCCTCTGATCTACACATACACACACACACACACACACACACACAAAATGGTGCATGTCAGTCTCTGTTGGAAGCCACCTTTTTGGGGTGACTTCTGCCACGATCCTTGCTGCAGCCGGTTTGTATGTTCCAGCATAGAGGTATGAGGATTCCAAATGTTAGATAGAAAGAACAGAGCTAAGAAAGAAACACAGAAACGTAGGATAGTAGCGGGAGGGCAACTCAGGGCCTCCTGCATACTAAGTTTCGTGTTCTGAGTTCACCTGTTTTTAGTTTTCCATACACTTATTATACCCTAATATAAAAGGGGAGGGGAAGAAGGCAAAAATACTACTTTAGCATGATACAAAGGACAACCAGAATAGTTACTTGTTTCAATACTTGAGATATCAAGCCATTAATTCCTGAAAAAATATTTAATATTTGGATAGTGAACACACCCTGACCAAGTATCCTGTACGCAGCCACTCCCTAAGTCAAACCGCCTATTTCAAAAGAAGGAGCAGAAGTATGCTTGAATTCTCTGACCTTTGGGCCATCTTAATGTTCAAAACAGGTAACCACACCCTAGGTCAGGATACCTTGTTCTGTAGTCACACCTGATGTTAACAACTTTGAAAGAGCAAAAATAAGCTCAAACTCTCTGACCTTCAGACAAGGTGGAATAGTCTCATATTTTTGGGTCTCTACAAACCATACACATAAGTCATATACCCACACAATAATAATTAAAATTAAAAAAGAAGTACATGCTCATTAAGGGTTCAAGGATTGCTGACTTTAGAGTTAATTGTTATTGCCTCTGACTGACATCAGGAAAGTAAAAGCATTCATTGAGAGCAGGTTTTTTTATTGGTATCCTCAGATTCCAAACAACTTCTGGCATACAGTGACAGGTTGTAGTAAATATGTATGAATGGATAAGTGGAAAGATGGTGAAATAACCATATAAGCATCAAAAGCCTCTGAAGTGGCTCTTTGGAATGTGCCCAACCTGCAGCCTGTGGACCATATGAAGCCCATGAATGTAGCTATGAATGTAGCCCAACACAAAATCGTAAACTTAACACTTTTTGGAGGTTTTCTGTTTACTTGTATAACTCAACTGTGTGATTCTTTAACATAAATTTTATAGATGGCAATGCCATAATGACATGTCAAACAGTTGAACATGCTTGGATCATGAGGAAAAGCTGGGAAAGCTTGAAGTTAAGAGGGCTAGCAGAACAACCAATTGAAAGTCAAAATGTAAGGACTGAGATGAGCATTCTGCGGGTATTTGTTATGGTGAGTGGAGTCTTGCTATGTAGCTCAAGCTGACCTGGAGCCCATACTGCTACGGCACTAATGTCCCAAGCACTAGGATTATAGGACTGTGCCATCAAGCCCTGCTGAAGGCTGTCATCATTGCCTTCTCCCTCCATCTCCTCCTCGTCTTTAAAATTTGTTTAAAATCTTGCTGAGTGGTGATGACAAACCCAGTACTTGGGAGGTAGAGGCAGGCTGATCAGATTTCAAGGCCAGATTGGTCTGCAGAGGGAGGTCAGTCCAGGTTAGCCTTGGTTACACAGAGAAACCTTGTCTTGGAAAACAAAACAAACTGAAAAAAAGAAAAAGAAAAAGGAAACCAAGATTTACTAATTTTATGTGTGTGTGCTGTAATGGTCTGTCCTGTCCCTTTAAGAGACAAGCCCCCAGGCCCTGCAGGGGAATCTTCCTTCCACTTCAGTAGTCTCTCTCCTATCTCTCCCAAAGAGGTAGCTGCTGCTGCGGCTCCTCTCTTCCCCCACCTCTCTCTCTCTCTCTCTCTCTGTTTCTTTCCTCATTCCCCCCTTCTCCCCCTTCCTCTTCCCTTCCATAACCCACCAAATAAATACCCAACCTCACTCTGCATGGTGTGCCTATCTATCTAGGTTTCTCACCTTGCATGCGGCTCCCTGCCTAAGACCCACTGGCCCCTCATGGCCTGCAGGCCACTGGGGGACTCCCTGCATGGGACAGGCTGCCTAAGTGGCCCACTGGGGTCTTGGTACCCACTGCCCACTGCAGCCACTCAGGGACCTACAGCGTTTCTGCCACTGAGCCCCTTGGGGGAAGTGCAGTATTTTATTTTTACCATAACATGTGTGGGGGGGCTAGTCTGTATGTACATGCTGAGGCTAGATGTATTGGATCCCCTGTAGTTGGAGTTACAAGCTGTTGTTAGCTACTCAGTATGGGTTTTGGGAACCGAACTTGGATCCTTTGAAAGGGCAGTAACTGAGTGATCTTTCCATTACCACAACATTTTTCTAAGGCAAAATCCAAAAATGCTTACATTAACTCGGTTTAATTCATCATTTTTCCTTCCTTTTTCTTCTTTTTTATTTTATTTTTCTTTTCCCATGACAGGGTTTCTCTGTGTAGCCCCACTGTCCTGGAGCTTTTGCTCTGTAGACCAGGCTGGCCTCGAACTCACAGAGATCCACTTGCCTCTGCCTCCCTAATGCTGGAATTAAAGGCATTCACCACTACTGCCTGGCAGTTTAAGTCATCTTTAATCTAGAACTTCCTTTTATTTTTAAGGCACTAATACTTAGCCCTTAGGACTCTTATACACTGAAGCAGGTGTCTGCCCAGTCTACAAGTTACCTCCTTGTAGATCTCAGCCTTGTCTACTGTGCACATCTGGAGGAACCAAGCTCCTCCCAACATCCTGCCCATTTATACTTTAACAACATCAGTTAGTTATGTATGATCCCTGCAATCTTGCAGAATGCCAAACTGTGGACACACATCTTAAAAGTTTAATAAAAGTATATACTGTATCTTGAGCATATTGCTTCAGTTACCCCCACTCCTACTCCCGTATTCTTCCCCACTTCTGTTAGTCCTCTTCTTCCATGGACAGTTTAACTTCTATTTCAAGTCATTTGTGATCATGTGATCAAGATTGTATTTATCTACATAAAATCCAGGAATGATGAGGAACACATAGGTGTTTGCTTGAGACTGTCTTAATTTGCCAAATATGATCACCTCCAATAGTATTTATTTTCCTGCAGGCAACAAAATTTTAGTTTTCTTTATGGCTAAAAAGAGATTCTAGCGTATATATAAGGCACATTTTTTTCATCCATTCCTCTGTTGCTGGACATTTAGGTTGCTCCAAAACTTAGTTATTGAAAGTAATGCTGCAGTAAACGCTGATATGCTTAAGGAAGCAGGAAAAGGCACCTTGGCTTGAGTGTTGCCATTTTGACTTCAGACTCTATTTTACTTGTAGGGTAAATTAAAGTTCAGGTTTCCAAGCCATAGGGGAGCTGAGAACTTTCCAATGGCTGACCTGCCTCCTCCCTAAACCATGGAAATAGTCATTACACATCTTAAGCTCTCTAGAAACAGCATGGCTGTTCCTAACGACAGAAGAAACGAAAGAATCTGATTAGTTACACTGAAAAGCTTGTGTTGTATGTAGGTTGACAATGATGGAACACGTAAAGGAAGTTTGTAATCTTTGATTTCTGATGGGTGAAAATTCTAACTGTAACTTGGCAACAAATGTTTGTGATTTTTGTGCTTATAAACCCCACTTCTGTCCCTGCTCCGGGCTATCAGTAGAAACAAGGCTCCTGAGTCCTTGTCCTGCAGCCCTGATCGATCAGTGACCTATTTATGTTGGTAATTTATTAAAATCTTTGGAACCCTTTTCTCCTTCCTCATGGTGTATAACAGTTGAGGTTTAACAATACAAGTATCTCAGTGAAGCACTGACTTGGAGGCTTGTTTGTTTATTTGTTTTTCAAGACAGTGTTTCTCTGTGAAGCCTTGGCCAGCCTGGAATTCACTCTATAGACCAGGCTGGCCTCAAACTCAAAGAGATCCACCTACTTCTGCCTCCTGAGTGCTGGGATTAACGGTTTTGGGAAACCGTCATACTGACTTCTATAGAGGCTGAGGTGTTTACATTCCTGCCACAGGTGTACAATAGTTACCATCTGTCTACATTCTTGCCGACTTTTGTTATTTTTTTTAATTTGTACTTCTTTTTCATTATGTGTATGTGTGTGTCTGCATGTTAGTGTGTATTGCACCTGTGAGTGCCCATCATAGTCAGAAGAGGGCATCAGATCCCCTGGAGCTGGAGTTATAGGCAGTTGTGAGCTCCCTGGGGGCTGGGAATCAAACTCTAGTACTTAGTTCTTTGCAAGCACTCTTAACAGATGAGTCACTGCTCTAGTTCCTGCTTTCATTTTCATGATGACTACCATTCTAACTGAGGTAAGAAGGAAGCTCAATGAATACAGGTTTTTGAGACAATGTCTCATGTTCGTCACAGCTGGCCTTAATCTCCAAAATTTATCCCAAGATGACCTTGGACTTCAGATCCTGCTGCCCCCACCTCTCCAGTGCTGGGATCACACCAGCATGCCCAGTTAATGAGATGCTAAGTGTTGAGTCCTGGGCTTTGTGCAGGCCAGGCAAGCAATCTACCAAATGAGCTGCCTGCCTCATTCTTAATGTCATTTTCATCTGCAGTTCTCAATGCTAGTAAGGTTGATCATTTTTTTTCCATTTATTTATTGGCCATTTGCATTTCATCTTTTTAGATTCATTTGAGGTTTGTTTCATTGGTTTACTTATTGTGTTGTTAATCTTTTTTCAGGTGTTTGAATTCTCTGTATATTCTAGATATCAGTCCTTTGTCAGATGTGGTTTTAACTGGCCACGTGATACATTCTCAAATCATGTGATAAGGGACTATCAGTGAGGGATTGTCTAGATCAGGCTGGCTTGCAGGCATGCCTGTGAGGGATTGTCTTTATGTTAACTAATGAAGGAAGACCTAACCTAAAAGTGGATGGCATCATTCCCTGGATTCAGGTCTTGCCTTATATCATATTGAGTTGTAGAAAGCGCATACACATCCATTTCTCTCTGACTGTGGCTATGACTAGACATTTTAAATTCCCTGATATGACAGACTGCAACGTGGTATTGTGAGCTAAACCAAACCCTTTCTCCCATAAGTTACTCTTTGTTGGGTTATTTCATCTTAGCAACAGAAAATAAACAAAGACAGATGTACAGCTACCCAAAATTATCTCCCATTTTGCAGGCTGTTTCTTCACTTATTGTTTCCTTTGCTGTACAGAAACTTTTTTATTTTTTTATTTATTCTTCTCTGATACAGTACATCCTGAGCCTTCTTAATTTTTCATGAGATTCCGTTTGTCAATTTCTTTATTTCCTGAGTGACTATTTTTGTTTGTTCGTTTCTGTACTTTTTTTTTCCTCTAGCAGTTCAGAGTTCTAGGTCTTCCTTTAAGGCCTTTGGTCCATTTGGAGTTAATTCATGTATAGGGTGAGAGATAGGTATTTGTTTTCTTCCTCACAAGTGGATATCCAGATTTTGAAGCGAGAGGACATATTCTGTTTAATGTGTATTTCTTGACAACTCTATCAAAAATCAAATGGTTATTGCTATATGAGATATATATATATGTTTTCTATCCTATTATTTTGATCCATACATCTGTTTCTGTGTCAGTGTAATTCTGGTTTTATTACTCTGTGATATAACTGCAACATAACTTGAAATCAGAAATTATCCTTTTTCCTTGGAACTACTTTGACTTCCTGGGGTCTTTTAGCTTCCATATGTTTTATGGAAGCTTTTAGCTTCTGATTGTTTTTCTATTTATGTGAAAAATGGCATTGAGATTTTGATGAGAATTTTATTCAATCTGTACAGTGCTTTTAGTAAGATAGCCATTTTCACAATATTAATTCCTCCAAATAATGAGCATGGGAAGTCTGTCTTCCAGCATCTTCTTCAATTTCTTTCTTTAGTGTTTTCAATGTGGTGGTCTTTCACTTCCTTGGTTAGGTTTATAATAAGGAGTGTGTGTGTGTGTGTGTGTGTGTGTGTGTATGTTGCATGTGGGTGCATTAGGGTGCTTGCCTAAGGATGCACACGTGGAAGTTTCTATCACACTTCTAGAATGATGAGATCTTTCGCTAAACATGGAGATTGTCATTTTGGGTAGACTGACTGGCCAGTGAGCCACCAGAAGCCACTAGTCTCTTCTCTGTCCTCCCTAGTACTGGAATTACATACATGTGATAACACACTGGGCTTTTTACCTGGGTCCCAGGGATCTGAATTCAGGTCCTCACTTGACCCACTGAACTATTTCCCATCCCTTCCTCATTTATTTTTCAGCATTCTGGCATAGTGCCAGGTTGCTGAGTGCTTGTTAGTTCCAAGAGTTTACTTTTTTTTTAATGGAGTCCTTTTACTTTTTCCTTTTCTTTGTAATGTATTTATTGCTTTAATTTAATGTAATTATGTAATTAATGTATTGTTTTACTGCTGTACTAAGACTTTAAGGACTCTGTTTGACTTAGTCTATGCCCTATTGTTGTGAAGGCAACTCTTATAAAATAAAGCGTTTATTGGGGTCTGGATCATCATGGTAGGGAACATGGCCACAGGCAGGAAAGCATGGTGGTAGAGAAGTAGTGAGAGCTTTGTATCCTGATCCACAGGCAGCACACACACACACACACANAGAGAGAGAGAGAGAGAGAGAGGAGACTGGGCCTGGCATGGACTTTTGGAACTTCAAAGTCCATTCCCAGCCACACGCGTACTCTAACAAGGACACACCTATTCCAACAAGGCCACCATTCCTAATCTTTTCAAACAGTTGTTCTACTGGGGACTAAGCTTGCAAATAAATGATTCTATAAGGGGCCATTTTCATCCAAACCTCATGAATACCCATGGGGAGAGTGGACATGCTTCTCTTCTTCTCTTACTCTTGGCTTTACTGAAAATGAGTTGAGTTTCCCCCATTAGAATAAGGCTGGCTAAGAAATGGTCATATAGTTTCTGTTAAACCTCAAAGAAAAGAGCAAATGTCTAACATAACCAGTTGAAGAATTAAAACTTTTAGAAATTGCCACACAATATTGAAGCAAAAATAAATCTAAAACAAAGTTGCAATCAATTAAGACTTTGTTTAATTCTACATGAGAAATAATTCTACACAAGAAGCATAATGGTTCAAAGAAGAAAAAAAAACCATTCAGCAGTAAAAAAAATAGTTAAAATGTCATAAATTAATATTAATTTGGGCCTTTTAATCTGAATTTTAGTTTAAAAGATATTTTGAATTTATTTTATAAAGAACAAGAATTTATTTATACCACTATCACTTAAAAAGAAAGTTTAAATTGGCGATATAGCCAGGTATGGTGGTACAAGCCTTTAAACCCAGCACTCTCAATGACATAGAGACAGATGGATCACTATGAGTTCCAGGCCAGCCAGGGATAAGTAGTTGGACCCTATTAAAATTATAATTTATAATACTTAGAATTATTGATTATAGTGTTTGCTCCAGTTTGAAGAGATGGAAGGAGTTTTTAATCAAACATTCCACTAGGTGGTACTCTCTTTTAACGTCCTGGAGGGAAATGCTGCAGCAGTTGGAACCAGTAGCACATGTCTAATTTAACATTTAATGAAACCAAATTAGTGTCTCTGACTCAGAATCTCCTTCAATATAAAAAGGCAAATAGACGCTGAGAATATTGTAAACGTGGTAATTAACTGAGATGGTTCTTCTGAGCAGTAACAGCTTATTATTCTCAAGGCAGAGATTCTGGGACTAGTATGTGTTCCTTAGGAAAGACTTTTAGAACATATCAACAATGGGGAGTTCTAGACATTAGTAGATTTTTGCTTAATAACTGATTGGACTAAATCATTCCATCAAAACACACTGACAGTGTTTATGACTTTCAAATATATCAATAGCCTTTTTCATAATTACCAATTTATCCTTTACGTCTGACATTGCACATGAATTCCATAAAGGACAAAAGCTACCTCTACATGATACAGATTTTTCTTTCTTATCTCAAAAGAAGGAACAAGAACAGGGAAAGGAAATTGAGATTGTTATCAATATTTAAAAGGGGAAATCAGCAGACAGTTCATTTCTGAGAGATCGCTCACCTGGATAAACTAAAATTGATGCAAACGTGGAGGCTGGTTAGACCAAATGGTCAAGGAAGTCAGTAATATCATGGATTTATTCGCAGAGGGCTACTGAACACCATGCTTTTAGCCACCAGATAATCAGAATGAGGTTTAGTACCTCCCATGTATGGCTTACTGTCCTCATCCTTTACTGTGACCTCCCTCACTTTGCCATCAGATTGACTCGATTCCCAAGTCCTGGCCCTTGGACTTGTTACCTGTTTGTGTGCTGAGAGTTGTTTTTATAATTATTTTTGGATGAATGTCTAGGCTTATAATTGCTAGTTTGTATGGCCAGGCATACTTAGAATTTTCAGAAATGACCTATCTTTTCCAGTGTGGCTACACCACTTCACAGTCTAATTTTTAGTACTTGAATGACCCTGATGCTCCATAGTCTCACCAGCATTTGGAGATTATAGCTATTAAAAAAATTAATTGATAGCTTAAAAATGGAAAGACATCCAGATATATGATTGCAGCTTTTTCATTTCCCCCATGGTTAGGTATGTCAAACAAGTTTTTATTCATTTATCTGTTGTCTTTGGAAAAATATCTTCTCAAATCAAGTCTTTAGGCAGACTTTTGAGAGTTCAAATCAATTTCCATATCAATTCTCCAATGAGGTTTGGACTATGCTTAGAAATGTCACTTGGCACTAGTTTTGGAGAGACCATTTTCATGTAGTTTTATGAAGAGTTTATCAAACAGCACATGAATCAACAATTCTGACAAAATACTCCACTCGTCTAGAAGAACAAATTTATTTGTATCATAAAACATTTCAACTTCAATAAAAAATAAAACAGAGAAAATACACATTTTCAAAAGCTCAGCCACCAAGAGATAACTCTCATTGATAATTGGGAGTATACTTCCAGACTTTTGCTTTTTTCCTGTATAATCAAAATAAGCTGACAACTCATGATGCTATTTTGTATTCTCCCAAGGTACAATCTATGACCTTTCACTTTATAAAACTTCATTAATTCTAGCACTAATGCTAGAATTCTTAATTAGTGTACAGGTATATATGTTTACTTACCTAGCTTCTCTATTAATGAAGATTAAGTTTGCTTCTATAAGCAAAGGTTTTAATAAATCTTATAAGGAGAGTTTTGTGGATTTTTTTGGTAATTCTTTTTGATTAAATATCTGGAAAGATTGCTGAGCCAACAGTCATAGACATACATGTATATAGTATACATACACTAACATATCTTTAACATATCCACACGCACACTTATCAATTTGTTGATAGTTATAAGCTGCCATTAGAAAGATTGTCTCCATTTATGTTCCCACAAACATGGGCTGTAAAAGTCATTAAAGGTTCTCTCCCTTGCTTGTCCTCCCAAGGTTTATTTTCTTTCCTTTTAAAGATGGGAACACATAAGTCCAAGCAACTTATTATTGTTATTATTTTACAATTTTTCAACCAAGATCTGAGGCAAGGTGCAGAAGCCTGTGAGTAAAAGTCTTGTAAAATGTTCTTCCTTCAGTATATTTCTTGAGAATGTGGGTGGCTTCAGTGGCTTCATAATCTGATGATGTGGCCTGGTTCCTAACAATGTTGACCTTGAATGGGAATAGGGACAAATAATACACTGTTATTTATTTGTGGATAGAGAAAGATTTCTGGGAAAAAAATGAAGACCATATTACTATCACATGTCCAAACTACATAGGTGGAAAGTTATGGCATGTAAGTTGAGCATAATACAAGTCCCACTGGTAAAAGTTAGTAGTAAATTGGAGGCTATTGTAGTTTGGGATTATTTGAATACTCGCCCCTTTTTCATTTGACCAAGCAATGGAATACATCATGTAGATTGTGATCTGGAGAAAGAATGGCTTACACTGATATATTTCCAAATTTGAAACTTCAAAAATTTATTTTGGTAGTCTATGAGTTTATTTTTCAAGGCCCAAGATAAATTTAATTTAATGTACATGTCTATCCTTTTCCAAATGACATTCATATATTTTTGCTTTTAAGCTTCCCCAGATGGATGGACTAAGCTATACAATGAATAAATGTAAATTATAAATTCTAGTTATTAGGAAATAGAGGTTATCATTTACCACCTGACTTCAGACAAAAGTTTCCATTACAATTGCATCTTTTTTCCTTCTAGCTTTGTTCAGAAGATTTTTTCAATGATATTTAGCAATTTTAACGCACCCCCTTTAAATCAATATCCTCCTAAATTTTCCTGGATTGCAGAAAACAAATTTGAAGTTTTTCAAGGTGCTAAAGATTTTTTTTTGAGTTCTGGAAGTTTTATGACTTTCAACTTATGGTAGGTGTTAGAACTCACAGAGGAAATTTTTTAAGCACTGTACATTTATGTTTAAAGTACAATAACAACCTGCCTCATAACCTGTGGCCCCTCTTCTGGGTATTGTAGCCTCATAGTTGCTCTGTACCAGTACATACTCAAAGGTACTCTTCCAATGATTGCTAGAGAAATAGATATGTCGAATCAGTAAGTTACAGCTTGGTTGTGACTTTTGAAAAATTCCCAATATCTTAGCATCACTAAGACCAGCAAGTTGACTTAGAAACTTCATGAAAGCCCTTCAGATACAAAGTTATGTGAAAATAATGAAGAACATGTCAATAAGCCAGGTGTGGCGACAACTGCCTTTAACCCCAGCAGTCACATCTCTAGGAGATTGAGGCCAACATGTACAGAGTTCTAGGTCACCCAGGAATACATAGTGAGACCCTGTCTCAGAACTAGCAAACAACATGCCCCAAATGTCCTAGTGGGCGTTGTTGTGACTGTTCTCCTAGCCAAGCATCAAGTGTAGTCCAGCTATATCCACTTGCAAAAGGATTATACGAGTTGGTAGAAGGGTGTTTCCAGCCGCTGCTGCCTATTGTGTGTGACCCTGCCTAAACTGCACATGGCCTCAAGGAGGGAGTAGAGTATACACTAATGGGGGAGATGAGAGGATTGGTCTCCATCTATGAAGCTGCAACAGAAAAGCCTTCAACTCTGGTGGGTAAATGCTTTCCAGGTGTGGCCTTTTTGCACAGAGGCACACCCACACCCCTGTATATAGCTCCTCACCTACCCTCTGGAAGGAAGCCCAAGAAACACATTGGTTCTCCAAAGTGAACTTCGGTGTCTCCATCTGTCCCCAGAGACCTGAGGACAAGTGATCGAGTGGTTTATGTCTCCCCTGGGATAACATTTTAGCAATAGGCTCAAGAGATGATTCAGCGGTAAATACTTGATACTCTTCAGAGGACCTGCATTCCATCATCAGCACAGACATGGAGGCTCTCTACCACCTATAACTCCAGAACCAGTTATTTCTATGTGGCACACACAGACATGCATGCATGTAAAACATTTATACACAATTTTAAATTGTGTGAAATAAAAATCTGTACTTTTATAATCTCGATAAAAACTCATTAAAATAAACGGGGCCTATATGGGATGAGAAGGGATCAGTAGAAGGGACAAGAAAGGGTGATGGGCAAGGAATATGACAAAAATATATTAGACACATGTATTAAGATGTTATAATGAAGCCCATTTTTGTACAAAAATGCTAATATGTTCTATAAAATTAAAACAAGTACACTATTTTTGCTAGGCGTTTTTCTTACAAAGGCCAATCTTTTTTTTTTGAATGTGATATACTTTGTTTTTTTTTGGATGTGATATACTTTTTTATTTCAGACACTTTTTTATTGTTATTAAAAAATTTTCCACCTC
>LOJH01021773.1:9604-20157 GCA_001685095.1 Ellobius talpinus
GTGTGTGTGTGTGTGTGTGTGTGTGTGTGTGTGTGTGTGTGTGTGTGTTGGAATAGGAAGTCTGTAACTGAAGTAAAATTCTAATTAATTCATTGAATATCAAGTCCAAAAGAATATTGATGCCGAGACCTGAATTTGCAGTTCTCGTCAATGGATCTTGTTTGCTTCTGTTGTTTGTAGTTTTCTCACTTACCATCAGCCGAGTCTCATAAAATACTGCAGAGAAACAAAAGCTAAGAATGAGTGTGCAAACCACAACACATTTGTTAGGACCTCTTCCATGTCTGTAATTTAGTTTCTACAATGGTCCTCATATACCTGACAGCATTTTGTCTACTGAGTTCAAAAGAGTTTCACTGGGAAATATGAAAACCTGAGAGGTGGCTTTCTCTAAGTCAAGGTAGAAAAAGCAATGAAATTCTGCCAGTCTTCATCACTTGATTAGAAAACAAGTTACATGCTAGAATTCTGATTATTTTGAAGTAGAAATTCAACAAAATAAAATGCCACACAGTTTTCAACAAGTAAAACAATGCATAACAATCCAAGCACAGAAGGAGGATTGAGACTTCGGGGAAGGGAATTCACAGGCTAATGCAATATAAAGCATTTAGACATATTTTAAAGAATTAGAGAAATCAGAAGATCTGTTTTTAAATTTTGTGTCTTATAGCAATTGGTGACTTTTTTTGATGGTTGAGAAGCTAGTACACATCGAAAGTGCTTTTCACTTTTGTGTACAACCACTCTGATTTTGTCCCAGCTTTAGGGTACCCATACATTTTTGACACAGGAACATTGGCACCGTTCAGTGACATGTATTATTGTTCTCATTGGCCTTGTGCTGTTAGTAAGCAATGTAGCTACATAATTTCACCATGTTAAAATGTATAGGGCACCATTCTTTCATATGTCAGCGTAAAGGAACATCTTTGTGATAGCTTGCAGTGACAGTATCTATTCGCATATGTGGTTATTTTCCATTCAGTTTCCAAGTGCGGAAAGGATATGTGAGCCTAGGTATTGCTAGTAAATGTCTCTGAAAATACACAGATTTGTTTATTGGGGGTTATGTTGTGAAGGTATTTATATGTAACAACTTGTATCAAATAAATGAGTAGAGAGGTGTATGTTGTTCTATGTTCTCCTTCCAGTGCATTTTTTTGTTTTCTTTATAATATAATTTAAAGAGCTGTCATCTTCATCATCATTGGTAAGGGAGTTTGGAGTGTCCACTCGGTTCCAGATACCAAGACTACCTTGTAAAAATATCAGATCTGTGCTCGAGTGGGATTTACACAGCACACGATCTCAGAGTAAGACAGTTCTAACAGTGGGGCAATCCCGCGAGGGAGAGCAGCAGCACAGAAGGAAGAGCTTGCTGGGGATGGGAATCTTGAGCTGAAGTTTTGAACAAGTCAACTGTGCAGAGATTTGGGGTGGGCACCTAGGAAGTGTGTAATAAGTACAAAAGTCTTTTTAAAGTTTATTATTTAATTTTTTTATGTTTTTGGATTTAAACATGTTTTTATTCTTTGTAAATTTCATATATATATATATATATTTATCCACTTCTTGCCCACCACCTCGCTCCAACTTTCTGTGGGAACTACCATCCTAGCTCCTTTTTGACTTCATGTCTTTTTAAAAAATGTATTATTATATTAATAAATTATATTATTAGTTCTTTGAGTTCAATTAGTGCAAAACACATGTGAAAGGATGTAGAGCCATCCACTGGGGCACAGACTACTTACCAATAGGCATATCCTTTGATAGGGATGGAGCCTAAGCAATCCCTCCTCATCCATGCTGGAATTTTTACTGGTTTGATCTTATTCAGGTCTTATACAGGTAACCACCACTGATATGAGCGGATGTGTGCACCAGCCATGTCATGTTCAGTAGGCAGCATTCCGCAGTGCTCCTCCTCATATTCTGGCTCTTATATCCTTCATTCCCACTCTTCCATGATGTTCCCTAAACCTTAGATATGGAGAGAATAACATAAACAATCCATCTATTGCTGAGTACCTAGAGTCAGCACTTTGACCAGTTGTGAGTCTCCGCATTAACTACTATCAACTGCAATAAGAAATTCCTCTGACCAAGGTTGGGAGTAGCACTACTATACAGGTATCAAAATAAATATTGAGAGGACAGTTTGACAATTGTCCATTTAGTGAAACATCCTCAGTCTATCCCCCACTAGGACCTATAATCTTGCAAGTCACGGACTATTGTGCCAATATTAGACATGAACTCCCTCTAATAGAGCAAGTCTCAAATACAATCAGAAAGAAGTTGGTCACTATCATAATAGTCATACTATGATTACACCAGTGGAAACATCTTTCCTGGCAGATTGATGCTGTAGCATGCAGGGTCTAGTACTGGGAAATGTCTTTCCTGCTCCAGTGGGCCCGGATATCACTTACTGTTATTACTTCAAAAGCTAGCCATCAGGGAGAGCCTTTCCTAGTCAGTTTGTGATTTCTTAATGTCCTGTAACCAAAGTGGGTAGTTATTTAGCAGTTAGTAAAACATCTTTTGACTAGTGCATTTGAACAATGGCCCACAGCAAGAGTGACTGGAGAGGAGGGATGACCTGGAATGAAGTCAAGGAGGCAGACATTATATATATATATACATATATATATATATGTATATATATATAATAGAGACTCAAAAGTGCTAATGAAGTGTTTGAACTTTATTTCAAATGGAAGAGGAAGCCATTGGGAGATTTTAAGCAAGACAGCAGTCACGCTTTATTTAGCTTTCTAATAGATCACATTGGCTACTGTGTAGGTGTGACTGGGATGGGACTGGAAGAGTGGACAGTTAGGGAAGTTGTTCATGGAGAGCAAAAAGGCATGAGCTTAGTAAAAATGGAGTGAAATAAGTGACACTGAGGATCAAGAGCAAGGGAATAGACATATTCCTGATCAAACCATGGGTACTTCTGTGGTAAAACATGAAAATGTGGGTGAGGCATCAATGGTCTGCCTTTCTCTCTGTATTTATGTGTAGAGTGCAAGTGTGTATGCATGTGTGGGGGATTAATATGTACAGCTATATGTTTGGGGGTACACATGTGTATATGTGTTTATGGAGGACAGAGGATGACATTGGTTGTCTTCCCCTACTCTTCCCATTTTATTTACTGAGATAGGTAGTTCAGTACCTATCTGTCACTGAACCCAGGGCTTGCTACTTTACCTAGTCTGGCTAACTTTCCCTGGAGTTTTGGTCTCTAACTCACAAATTCTATGATTACAAGATGGCTACCTTACCTTCCTGGCTTTCATGTGAGTCCTGGGGATTCAAACTTGGCTTGCTGGGAAGTGCTTTATCCACTGAGCCATATCCCCTGTCCATGACAGGTCTTTCTTGAAAAATGCACAATGTGACAATAAATTTAAAGTAGGACTCTTGCACATATTCCCTTTTGCACTTATATTCACAATCATATTGATATTTATTTTAGGCAAAATGATTTTATCTATATCTGAGTTTGAATTATCTACTTAATTAAATAGAAAGAACTGCTTTATACCCTCAGCCCAGAATGTTTGAACCCCTTATTTTAGAGATGCAAATAAAATAGCTTTCCTTACTTGTATTAGCACTCCAGGTTAGCAAGTGTAGGATGTCTGGTGATGATTACCTGCAGCCTACCAAAGGACTTACGTAGTACCTGATCAATCTATTGAAACTTTCAAAAAATAGAGAAATGAACAAGATTTAGGTGGCAATTTTCATTCTTTAAAAAAGTTTTAAAGATCCACATCAATAAAAGATTTGAAGACTGTCCTTTGTTTTAATTAAAAGAAAACAATACTAGCCATGTCAGACATTTAATAAGTAGTGACCAGGAACAATGTTTCCTTACTTGCAAGCTTTTGCTCCTCTCTGCCTTTCTTGCCCAGAGAAGTTGCTAGTCAGCTCTGGAGTGTTTTACATAGTTCACTTGGAGTCATAAAATTTCTGGTGTGGACTTTGTACCATTTCTGGGAACAGGGCTGTTGTCATTGTGTGATAGCATAGTCCAGGAATTCTTACCTAGGATTTAATCTTCAGCCACACTTCATGTTGTGACAGACTTTTAGAAGATTTCTCATCTTGCTTCTTTTTGAAAGATTTAAGAATGTTGAGTTGTTGCCAAGGTTTTCTTGTGTATATGTGTGATAGAAAGAGATTTAGTAATTTAAGATACAGGGCACCACCCAGATGAATTTAATCTCAATACCTTTATTGGAATTTGCAATTCAGAAAGTGTGGTTCACCTGGTATGACTAGCGTGTAGTCCTCATGCAGAAGGTCAGGTTGATCTATGTCTACTGTGTGGTGTTTGACCAATCTCTGAGCCTTGTGGGGGGAAAAATTCAGAAACTGGCAAGATTTAGGCTTCTTGAGAAAGTTAGTCACTACCTGTCTTAGTTACCTTCCTTCTACTGTGACAAATCACCATGACCAAGGCAACTTATAGAAAAAATAGTTTAATGGGAGTTTCAAAGGGTGGGTTCATGACCCTCATGGCAAGAAGTATGGCCACAGGCAGGAAGACATGGTGCTTGAGCAGTAGCTGAGAGCTCACATCTGATTCATAAGCACAAGGCAGAGAGAGACATACTGGGAATGGCATGTGCTTTTGAAATCTCAATATCTTCTGTGGTGGTTTGAATGTGAATGGTCCCAATAGGCTCATGTATTTGAATGCATAGTCCCCAGGTTTGAAAGGATTAGGAAGTGTGGCCTTGCTGGAGTAGGTGCAGCCTTCTGGGAGGTTGGCTTTGTTGTAGAAGGTTTCAAAAACCTTCATTAGTCTGAGTGTCACTCTGTCTGTTGTCTGAGGATCTGAATGTAAAACTCTCAGCTAGTTCTCCAGGGCCATGCCTGCACACATGCTACCAGGCCCACTGCCATGAAGTTAATGGACTAAGTACCTCTGAAACTGTAAACCAGCCCCAATTAAGTGCTTTCCTAAAAGTTGCCTTGGCCACAATGTCTCTTCACAGCAATAGAACACTAAGACACCCACCACAAGTGACACACCTCCTCCAACAAGGTCATGTCTCCTAATCCTTCCCAAGGAGTTCCACCAACTGGGGACCAAGCATTCAAGCACATGAGCCTAACAAGGCCATTCTCATTCAAACCACCACACTACTTTTCTCGTTTTCTGATTTTGGAAATTCATCCAACTTTGAGTTAAAAGTTAGGTGTTAAGTGAAGATGTTCAACTGTGGCCCAGAAGCCACCAAATATATTCTCTAGGAAGGATTTCCTTTTCCCATAACTTTGAAATTAGCACACAGCACTATTTCTTTTTAAAAATCTATCTCAGAAATTTAATCACAAACTTATTTGCGATTAATTCTACAGAGTAAAATCATGTTTCACTCTGTGTAATTTGTTGAGCCTTGGTGTGACTGTGAAGTAGGAAACTTGTCTGTATGTTTAACACACTGATACTCCACTGTAACTCTCATGCCTGGATCATTCTCTGTTGTGTTTCTGTGCTGTTGTTTTTTTTCTTCCAGTGTACTCTAAAAGGGTTTTTTTCAAACCTAGGCTGTTTAAATAAAAAATAAAATGGTTACTGGAATGTTCCTTAGGAATGGTTTGATGCTTATGGAAGTCTGAGTGCCCTTGTCTTACTTGGTTTTATTAGCGACGTCATAGGTCTTTATAAAGACACTTTCTGGAAAAGTTTTTCTCCTTACCTGGCATGTCATCAAATCTTTATCAGGAGGAGAAACACTAACTGCTCTGCAATGGTTGACTTCCCCTTGGGCACGAAGGGATCAGGTATGCACGCTGATTAGCACAATCCAGTCATTAACATGTGATTATGTGGGCTGCATATTGAACACCTGCCAAAATCTAAGAATCCCGTATTTTGTTCTATCCATGCAAAGACTTGCATTTCTTCTGTAATTTGACAGATTGAGGAAAATCAGACCCTGATATCTTTTCTGCCACTATAAAAAACAGTGTACAGTGTATCTTTAAGGAACTGGGCTTTGCTGTGTTGAACTCTCTTTGCTCTTTTAGGCTATGTGAACCTTCAGTGGCTGGGCTTGCAGAGCACTGACTAGAGATTGAATCTCCAAACTCTATCACTGATGTCACTTGTCATTTACACATTCCTGCCCAACCATGGATATTGTCTTTTGGGGGGGTCCAACCATCTTTTTTTAATTTTCTTCAGTTTCATAGATTTTTTTTTCGTGATTAGTTTTATTTTCTTGTCCTGAATGACAATAGTATACACTGTGCTCTTCCCTGCATTGCTGGTCTAGTGTAGAGTGTATTGTCACTATGCTGCTCTTCCCTGCATTGCTGGTCTACTGCAGAGTGTATCTTGGTATCCACAATATTTCTATAGAGCCGATGTTGTACTATGACAATTATTTAAAGCAAGATTTGATTGCAGCAGAAACTCTGGTGTAGTCTGGGACAGAACAAACAGCTTGAACAGGATGATTCTCAGGTTTTATTTTTTGATGGAATTATATATTAAATGTAGAAGACTTTTACTTTTAAAATAATCCTATTAGAATTTGTCATCATTAATCAGTGGGGGATTACTTCAGGACCCCAACAATTTTCTGCTTAAAGTAGAACTCCATAGGCTTGCTTTCAGTCTGCAGGTGGTTTGTGCCCATGTATGCATTCTTTCAAAATTCTTCATGCCATCCCTTCTTGCCTGGATTTGGGTATATCATCAGAATGAAAACAGTAACTGTAATAATAAAACCTGCACATTTGTGATGTTCTAAGCAACATTCTCTTGGGGAGGTATAGACTGAGTGGCATGTAGTGGTTTTCAGGGCTACTCTCCCAGCCCTCTAGACTGATAGGATAAGAAGGAGCAGACAGCATTGAAACCACAAACCAGGGCTGTTTGCACTCTTTAGGGTCTGTCTTCTCTTATTCCAAGGGAACTGTTTCCCAAAAGGCAGTTGAATCCTACCTGCACCATTGAGAGGAGAGTTTGAAGGTTCTAATGAGGACCCAAACCTCCTGCATCAAGCAGGAGAGACCCCACTTTATTCTCTCTACAAACACATCCAATCTTTATTATACAAGCCTCCAATAAATGTGCCTTCATCACCTTGGTATGCAAATTATCCCACTGTTCGATTGTCCTTTTCAATTAAAAGTTTTCCTTGCTTTCCAAGAGAGAAGTGTAACCTTTCAAAAGAGCAACACTAAAGCTATTATTCCTTTTGTTAACATAGCCTTCCATAAGATAAATTTTTTTGTAATATTAACCTTCTGACTATTATTTTGGTGCTACTGTATTCCCATAACCCATAGGTGTTATTTTTCTAGGTGAGGTAAAATTGAGTTCAATGATGTATCTTTGTGTGAGCTGCATTCTTAGATCCAAAGTATAAATTACAAACCTTCACTAATAAAATTTTACAATCAAGTTGAAATTAGAATGAATATTTATGCATTTCATTTATCTTCTTTATATTTCATTATCATCTAGAAAATGGAAAACCTTGTTTAACAAAATGATTAGAAATTATTTTGTAAACGTTTGCTTTCATTACAATTTCACTCCAAGTTATTTCCACCACCAGTGTGTTAAGAGTACCTTGAATACAATAGTCTTAAGTCCATCAGATTTCTGATTGAATTCTGCCCTTTTAAGTACAGATAAACTATATCTGGTATCATAGAAGGGACTCATTGACTTGAAATGTCAATGAAATAGAAAAGAAAGAACTAGATCCCTTAGATGAAAAACAATCATTTTTATTTTGGAATGTGTGTGTGTATGTGTGTGTGTGTCTGTCTGTCTCTCTCTGTCTCTGTAATTACTGGTAAGTAGCTATGATTAAACAAATTGAGGACACTAATACTTTTCTGCTTAACGAAGGACTCTATAGCATGCTTTCAGTCCACAGGTGGTTTGGATTTACGCATATTCTCTTGTACAGAATTCTTCAGGTAATTCCTTCTTGTCTTCATTAAGAAACTGAGAGAACTTTTGCACTTGAATTCATTATTAATATTTGGCCTTCAGTTGTTTTAATTTATTTTGCACATTTTAGTCTTTGATAACATACTTTCATTTTGCACAAACACTATTGCATTTTGTTTGACTGTTGTTCTTTTGAAAATGGCAGAATAGGTTAAGGGGTGCATCTTAGGTTTTTGGTATTTGAAAGTTCCATCTCAGAGGGAAAGCACTGGTAGCTGGCTGTGTGATTGTCCAGTAACATCAGTTGAAGGTTTCTTGCCTGAGGTGGGGAAAGGCAGAGGTTCAGGCACTGGGGGACCTGATGGCAGGTTAGACTTCCTGCTGCTTTGTGTCAATGTTGGGACATTAAGTGCCTAGTTTTCCCCTTTTCTGCAAATACAGAGAGAAGTAGGTAGACACATGAATGGTTGGGTGGATGGTTGTTTTGCAACACTGCAGCCTCTAGAGATCATTTTTAATCTGCTCATAATCTGTTCTAATTGTAGAAACTGAAATCAGAATGCTAGCAATGTTACATATGTTTTCCTAGATTACCACAGGTTTCCTGTTAAGCTCACCATAGGTATTGATGTATTAGGAAGATATTTGAAGACTTTGGCAGTGAAGTCCTCAAATTGGAGCATTTACCGGACAGAATCCAAGGAGGAGAGAAACTTTTTGGGCTGAGAGAGGCCTTAGGGCCTTAATGGCCCGAGTGGTTTGTCTAACTTTAAGCACTCCTGTTGTCTTGCTGGTTATAACAACCATAATGATAACACATGGTTATTTTTTAAGCACCCCAGTGTCTCTCAGATAAGAAAGAGAGGAAAACAACTGTACAGAGCATAACAGAAGGCAATGGAGTTGACATTAGAACCAACAGTTAGCTTTGATAAAAACTGTGGAATCTTGGGCCGCTCTGCACAGAGGACCTGTGGTCTGTAAGAATGTGTGCAGCATCTCCAATTGCTGCATAATCACCCAGTGCCTCAGGTGGTCAAGAAAGGAAACAAAGGGAATCCTCTTTTCAGTGGAGTTGTTCTCCCTGTTCTCCCTGGGAGGAGACGTGTCGGAAGAAGTTTGTTACTTTACAAAAAGCCCGTGCTCGTCTCGGCCACTGATTTTTCACGTGACCTCAGGAAAGCCACTCTTAACTCCTGTCTTGAATTTCCTCATCTCAGAAAGGAAAGATTTGAGCTGTAATTGCCAGATCTCAAACCACTTTTAACTTCCCAGTTTCAGAGTTAAAGCTGTTTGAGCTGGTTCAGCCTAGCAGCATTGTTAGCACCCAATGACGTTCCAGGTGAGTGACTGCCTGTGATGACAGGCACATGAGTATGCCAGGAGCCGAGGCTTGATGTATAAGCCGAAGGCTTGGCCTCTGAGAAGTTCAACATTAGCCTTTCTGCCTGAAAATGCTTAAGGCCCACTACCAGCCCCCTCCCCCAAACAACAGCAACAGCAGTAACAGCAACAAAACCAAACCCAAACACTACTGAGTACTGAGTAATGTCATGGCTTCCTGACCATGGCATTAGAATGTAAAAACAGCACCTCTAAGGCAGTGTTGATGGGTGACTTTGCTCAGTTCACTACTCTTTAGGAGAGCGAAAAACCAAGCTGGCACATACTTGAGCTGTCTTTTGATTTTTATTTACTTATTTATTTGAGAGAGGGTCTTACTTTGTAGCCCTAGCTGACTTGTAACTCACTATATAAATCATGCTAACTTCAAACTAATGGAGATCCACCTGCCTCTGCTTCTGGAGTGCTGGGAGTAAAGTCATGTGCTACCTCGCATCTATCTCTGGATCATATCTCTATGAAGAAGAAATGAGGGAAACTGGGATATTACCCTGCTTCAGAAAAATAAGATACAAAGGTACTATGGTAGTCATGTGTTTGTATTGAAAGTGTTTTAATCTAATTGTTTTCATGGGACAGATTTATACATTGAAATCAATTTTATATTCCTATAAAGGTAATTTTTTTTGCCAACTCTCCCGAAATGGGATAGACTGCTTTGGGAGATAGTAAGTCCTCCATGAAGGGGAGGTATTTGCAGAGAAACCACACAGTTGTTTGTCAGGGCTTTCCACAATTGCTCCCCCCCACCCCACCACCATCACTCAGTGCTTATATAATTGGCACAGGTCCAAGAGTCCTATGTTTAGTCATGCATTTAATAACAACTCAGTGAGGTCTATTCTTTATTGATGGTGCTATTGCTTCCATTTTAGAGAGAAGGAAATTAAAGCTAAATGAGTTTAATTAAGTTGTCTAAGCTTAAATGGACGAAAACTGGAAGTTAGACTAGAAAAACAGGGCCCTACTGCCTGTCCCCTAGTTAAGGAGTTTATCATTCCATGTTCTTCACAGGGATCCATACATTGGCTGTGACCGCAGAACTATGGTTTGGAGGACATTAGCATGAAAGGGTGATTGTATGGGGACAACACAAGGTATTCTTACGAACTTGTCTCCACAGTTTGGGCTTTAAGGTTTCCTTTCTTCCTCCCTCTTCCTCTCCCTCTCACCTCCTTTTTTCTCTCTCTCTATTTCTTTCTAT
>LOJH01021774.1:1432-20157 GCA_001685095.1 Ellobius talpinus
CATCCATCCATCCATCCATCCATCCATCCATCTATCTATCTATCTACCTATCATATATCATCCATCCATCTCTATTTCTTTCTCTATAATATCTATATCTATATCCATAATTTCACAGACAGAAATATTTTCCAACTGTAGCAAAATTTATGTTAGAGAGAACTTTATTGATTTATATGCCTACATATAAGTGCAGAATAGCAACTTGTGAAGAAGGTAATCATTGATATCACTCATCTACAAACTCTGTGACTTACAACAACCACCTTCCTATAGGTGCAATACTGACAAAAATCTTATAGGAGTCACCACCTGCTCATTGATTGGATTTAAAATCCACTCCATGAGAAGAAATCTGAGATCAGATAGCTTATGAGCGCTATAGAAAAGATACTACTATTCATCAAGCTCCTTCCCTCCAATTTAGGGATCTATGTGGAAGGAAAGGCAGAAAGATTGTTAAAAGCCAGAGGTCACAGATGACTTCAACAGAAAAGCATCATACAGACACAACAAGACCAATACGTATGAATTAATAGTGACTGTGACAGCATATATTAGACCTGTACAGGTTCAAATCAGATAAAATTCTAGTGTGGCAAGGGGTAGTAGGCAAAAAGTCCCACTAGTAGCCAAGAAGCTTTTCTGCAAGTGATAACTACTGGGAAAGGGAAAGCCAGTTTTCTCCATGAAGTGTCACTGGGTATGTCAACTATACTCAAGGGTGGGCTCATAGCCAGGAGTAGTTGGTCAAGTCAGCTCAAAACAGACTCCAGCTTATTTTTTGGTGCATGTTTTGTGTGTGTGTGTGTGTTTGTTTGTTTTACATGGTATTTGTTTTGTTGTGTTTTTTTATCTTATTGGATTTTTGTTTTGAGTTCAGTTTTTTGTTGTTGAATTGGGAAAAAGAAAGATAAAGAGAGAACATATGAACATGAAGTTGGGTAAGAAGGAAGGTTAGAAGGATCCATGAAGAGTTTAGGAAGGGGAAAGCATATGAAATATATTGTATAAAAAGATTTCCTTGAGTTTTTAAAAATCTCCAAGATGTATAACATACTTATTTTAATCTTAATTACTTTTTTCAACTTCATATGTCTCATTTTATTTTTAATTAAGCAAAATTAATTATATTTATCATGTATAGCATGTTCTGAATTATGTATACATTTAGAATTATTAGACAGAATTAAAATATTTATTCCTTCCTATACATTTTGTGGTTAAAACACTTAAAACTCTTAGCGATATTCTGTAGGTCATGTTATACAATAGACCTTTCAAAGTTATTCTTTATAATTGAAGTATTGCATCCTTTTACTGACCAATCCTTAGTACCTACTATCACATTTAGTCTTCATTGTCAACTTTCTGATCAGCATGGAAACATACCATCTGTGTCTATGAGAAGTTTTCTTAAAGGTTTAACTGATCCAGGGAAATAAACCATGAATGTGACCTTCACTGTCCCATGACCTCTGGATCTGGACTAACAAACAGGAGAAGGCAAGGTGACTACCAGCTCTCCTCACTTTCCGGAAACTTGACTGAGGAGGCAATGTAAACAGTGCTGTCTATTTTGGATGCCATCATTTCTCTACCATCCTGGGTTGTTCCCACAGACTGGCAGCTAAAATATAGACTTCTTTCTGTAAGCTTCTTTTGTCCCAGTAAGGAAATCAATAACTACTATTCCAGACTCCACACATACCAGTCCCTGATAACTACCATTGTACTCTCTACTTCCTTAAGTTTAGTTTCTTCACATTCCACAGTTATGCGGAATCAAGCCATGTGCTTGTCTGTGTGTCCAATTTACTCTACAGAAATTTTCCTCTAATGACATATGTTGTGCACATGACAAGATTTCCTTCCTTTATAAAGCCGAGTAATATTTCACTATTCATGGTTAACTTTTTCAAGATGGCATTTTATGTGTTATAATTGATCATTTTCCCCTAAGATCTACTTAAAGTGCTCATTAACTCAAAAGAAATTTAGTTTTGAATGCTTTATAAATCTACATGGATTTACAATGTCTAGTTACCATAGCCATTAGCATAAAGTTATTTTCCACTTTCAAAAATATGAGTACATTTTAGAGCAATGGTGGCAAAAATTCTGCAAACTTCTTTTTAAATGTCTGCCAGTGTCAAGTATTGTGTTGCATTTGTGGATGGGATCATTTTAATACACTTTTCAACTGGTTCTGATGACATAAAAAAGTACTACTAAGTTTTATTCTTTCTGGCTATTTCACCAAAGATATTTATAACAATATTTTGTTGTGAATAGTAACATGATGCTTTTAAAAGGTTTGGGAAATAAGAGTGGGTAAGTTTCATACTCACAGAGTGCTTAGTAGTTTTATTTACCTGTCTTATCCATAATCCTTATCATGATATTTACAGCCTCATACTTTCATCCTGAATGCATGAGAAAATATGCTGGTGCTCCATCTAATATATCTTGTTATCAGCATAATAACAATAACATTAGCCTGAACTTCCCAGTAGCATTGATTTCTATCTCACCTTTATACAGGCATTTACAAAGTATTCAAAGATTTAGTTTTGATATCATATTGAGACAAGCATCCAGAAACTGCTTTTGTTGAATCAGGAGTTTAAATAGACACAGGATAAAAGCTAGGCATCTGTGCCTTCAATTTGGGACAGTTTTCTTTACTTTGGCTCACCTCTGCACTTCGGCATGCCAATCACACAAATGCATCCGTCTATCTCATTGCACTGGCTTTCATGCCTGAAACTACAGAGATAAGTCACTGTGTTAAGACTACATAGACCTTATATTGCAGAAAGAACACAATCTGGAAACACAGTCACTTCACCTTTACAAAGGACTTCCATGAAGAGATGGCTCCACCTGGAACAGATTTGATCTTGAAGAAGTCAGACTGCCTTCCTTGAGGATATAGTAGAATGAATTCTTTAGACCATCTTTCAGAACCAAAACTGAGATTGGGATCATCCAGACCAACACTGAAAGTGGTACTTAACTGAACATACCTCCTGCTCTGTGCTCCAATTCTTATGCTAATTAAACTTAAAACTCGTGTCAGTACCATAAGGAGGACTAGAAGGTCACTGGAATTTTTATTTCTTTCTTCTCCCAACTACACAATGTTTCTCTCTGTGTTTCATCATTATTCATTTCTTTGATTGACATATTAGAGATGGGTGACTAAACTGCCTTACTGGGGCTGCTTGAGCTCAGTCTTTAAATCCTAAAACTTCCAGCTAAAATGTGTTTCAGAAAAACAAAAACAAAGACAACACAGTATTACCTTATATGTCAGACACAGATTGCTACCAAACTCCCTTGCAATTACTACTGGGAAATACATTTTACACTTTATTCCAAGAGAAAACTAAGTAAAAGGTAGTATGGTAGGACCCAAACCTGCTTTTTCTACTTTTCCTTTCTGCATTCATTTTAATTCTTTATGTCTATTTAGTGTGTGTATGTGTGTGTGCGTGCACACCCACGTGTGCACATGCCACACCACCATGCTTGCAAGGCAGTCTGATGCTAACTTGCTATTCTTTCCTTCCACCATGTGACTTCTGATGAGCAAATTCAGGTCCCTCAGGCTTGGTGACAAATGTCCTAACCAGCAAGCTATCCTGATGGGCCTCAGTATTCATTTACAATTAAACATTTTCTTTTTTTGTTTTATCCCATATACTTTTGAATATTGTTGTTTACTGACCTTACCTTTAGTGTGTATTATTTAACCTTTCCATTAATAATTATCCTTTCATTTTGAATAAAAAGTGCTATTACCTAAGAATTTCATAAGTGGGAAACAGTTTCTTCATGCAATACAAGTTTAATGAATACTTAGATATGTAATGCTTGAGTAATAATGCTTTTTGACAGAAATTTTCAAATTCTACTTTTGAAACTAAAATATAAATACACTCCTGCCTCCTTTCCATTTCTTTCTTCTCATCTCCCTCCTTTATTTCACTTAAGTTTATGACTCTAGCATCTTTTATTTTAATTGTTTTAACCTAATTATATACAACACATAAATAAATATATTCTAAATACATGAATTTAGACTCTTCAGTGTGTATAATGTTAATTATAGTCTATATAATTTTAAAAGAATTTTAGATGGTTGAAGAGGAGGGGAGAGGAAGGAAGTGGAGCATAGAAAAATGTATGCTCAATAAAATCAATAAAAACAAAAAAGGAAAAAAAAGAATTTTAAATTTGGTTTTCTATTTCTCATATTTTACTGAGATATAAAGCAGATTGGAAATATTGATACAGTTAAGTTTTGTTATTATTATCATGTTCTATATCTTTAGCCTTTTTCAATTCTTTATCTTATGCACACTCTTTTATGCCCTACTTGTTTGAAAGCAGTGCTTCCCATCAGAACTGTGGCTGCATTTTTTATTACATGAGTAAAGATATTAAAAACATATTCTATAGCAAAGTCAGAAAAGAAGAGCGTGATTCTCTTCAGTCAATAAAAATGCTTTAATTTTGATATTAAAGTCAAGAGATGCATTGATAACAATAGGTTGTGGTTGAAATTAAAGACACAAGGGCTGCATATAAATACATTTCTGTCATCTAGATAATAGTTGTTTGGAGACAAGGAATTACAAGTTACCTACTGAAAAGAAAATAAGACACATATGAGAGAGGTCCACAGATATTTCACTCTGAGACCTAGTTATAATGTCTCCTCAGACACCAAACTGGCTAACCAAGACCTTTGTTTTCATTATAACTGTTGTCCCCTGCCCATCTTGATTGTAATGGAATGCAAGATGCTACCTCCTAGAAAAGAGCATCTGTGCTAAGCCACCAGCCAGTCAGATTGTCACAGCCAAACTGCAGTGTTCTGTTATCTGGCTCTATGCCCTAAGAAAATCTCTTATACATGGACTTCCTTTTCCTCAAATGTAGATGAAAATCAACTGTCCTCCTTAGCGTTCTTCAGTTACTTGTGTTTTCAAGATGTTTAAGTCTGTTAATCAATGTAGATACTTAAAACAGCCGCTGTCATGTATTGAGCATTTAATCTTCTAAACAGATTAAAAGCAAACAAACAACAAACCCTTGTTACGAGAGAGAAGATATATGCAAGGTTTCCGTGTTCAGAATCCTTTAGATAAGTGTCATGGCTTCTTCAGTGTTAAGGTAATGTGGGCACCCTGAGAATATTGTCCCTCTAACAGGATGCTGGCACTTCCTTCTCTCTTTTTGTCCTATTAGAGCCTGGTTATCTACTTTTTCCCTTAGAATTTTGCAGGTTAATCGATGCCTTCCAAAAGAAATTT
Source organism: Ellobius talpinus (assembly GCA_001685095.1). NCBI lineage: Eukaryota > Metazoa > Chordata > Mammalia > Rodentia > Cricetidae > Ellobius > Ellobius talpinus. Next base: position 6,757 of record LOJH01021774.1, read on the forward strand.
GTAAATAAGCACTCTTTCTCACTGTAAGTATACTGTTTTCTCTTAATGTAGTCTACACACAATCTGAGAGATTCACATTTCACTCTTAAGTTGGTTTGTAAACTGTATGAAAGGAAGAGATGCTGTGAGTTCTGTTTCCTTTGGGGTTACCAGTACTGAATATACTTACTGAGCCCAACTCAGTAACTGAATTAAGAAAATAAGTGTTTCTGGGATGGTAGAAGAATCGTAAACATGCCTATATTAAGGCAACACAGTAGTACCTGCTATTCCCAATAGAGTATGACAGGAAAATGTATTTCAACTCCTCTCGGATGGAAAGACAGAAGTTGAGTTGGGCAGACTTGAGAAATAATTTCTATTTTTTAAGAGACACTAGAAGTGTGTCAAAATGCCCACTGGGATTCAAAAGAGCCTTGAAGTGCACATGCAAATTAAATGTCACTTAACCTTGTAACAGGAATTTGAATGCCATATATGAATTGCAAGAACTTCTCCAAACTCTGCAGTTCTGAGAGGAAAGATTTTCACCCTCCTCTGAATATCAGGAGAACTGATGGTAGTAAGAACACAGGGTTGTCTTCTGACTCTGGGAGAGCTGTTGTCTTCACAAACATAATAAGAAAATATAATACACCACCAAGGGATTTTTTTTGAGATTGCAGTTTAATTTCTGAAAATTCAGAAATAAATCTTACTATAATGCCAGAAAGAAGAGATGTACTGACAGGTTTTTCTATGTGCCTTCCAGCTTTGAATTCTAAAGAAATGTCTCTGAACAGACCAATGCAATTGAATGATTTGCTTTGGCTCTGGAGTTCAGGAAAAGACTTTCATTTTCCTCCAAATAATTTAACCTTCAAAGGAATAACAAAAAAGGCATGGAGTAGAAAATTTTGGCAGAAGGAAAGAAAAAAAAAGGATCTGACTATATTTCTGAAATAGTTTTATTACAACTTCTTCTGCAGCCTGGAAATAAAGCTGAATCCTTTGCTTCCATACTCAGCCATGAAGCAAGCCCCAGCTGTTACATAAGACTAGATTCCAGCGACGGTCACTCATCTTCTTTCTATTTAACCACATCTTTTATTTTTAAAAACAGTCTTTTATCATTTTACATACCAATTCCAGTTCCCTCTCCCTCCCGTTCTCCCTCTTCCCCTCTTTCCACGCATCTCACCCACAAACTACTCCTCATAGAGGGTAAGTCTTCCCATGGGGAGTCAACAAAGTCTGGCACAACACTTTGAGGCAGGACCAATGCCTTTCTCCCTGTATCTAGGATGAGCAAGGTATCCCACCAAAGAGAATGGGCTCCAAAAGACCAGTTCAAAACTAGGTTTAAATCCAGGTCCAACTGCCATTGTCCCCATAAACTGCCCTAGACACACAACTGTCACCCCCATTCAGAGAGGCTAGTTTGGATCTATGCAGATTCTCCAGCTGTCAGTCTGCAGTCAGTCAGTTACCACTAGCTTAAGTCGACTATTTCTGTGGGTATTGCCATCATGATCTTGACCGCTTTGCTCATATTATCTCTCTTCCTTCTCTTCAGCTAGACTCTGGGAGCTCGGCCCAGTGCTAGCTATGAATCTCTGTATCCTCTTCCATCAGTTGCAGGAAGAAGTTTCTATGGTGACAATTTAGGTAGTAATCTGATTACAGGGGAAGAGCAGTTCAGGTACCATCTCCACTATTGCTTAGGATCTTAGCCGGCGTCATCCTTGTGGATTTCTGGGAATTTTTATTGTACCAGGTTTCTTGCTAATCCCATAACGGCTTCCTCAATCAATAAATCTCTTTATTTGCTCTCCTTCTTTCTCCTTCCCCCACCTTGGTCATCCTGTTCCCTCATATTCTCCTCCTTCCTCCCTTTCTCCTCTCCCCCTCCCTTCCTCCCTCTCTTCTCCCTCCACCCACCATGCTCCCATGCATGTCTCTCTTGGAGTTCTCCTTGTTACCTAGCTTATCAGGGTCATGGACTTCAGACTGGTTATCCTTTGCGTATCTTACTCAAATCACTTCATTGTTTTTCTTTTCTACTGTTTTGTCCCATAGACAGGACCTGTTTAGGAACCAGTTGCTAACTTTGCTTCTTTACACTTTTAATCTCTTTTGTTTATTCTCAATCCCTCTTTTGGGTGAGCTCCAGTTTACCTCCTACTTCTTTGTCTGTTCTCTCATAGCCTCGGTTTACTTAACCCTCTTACCATTTTCACATTATTTATTTGCCATTTTAAAGAGATTTGGAGGTGAGAGAGGATGGAGATATGACTCAGCAGTTAAGAGCAAATACTACTTTGTGTATAGGACCTGAATTTGGTTTCCGACACATATGTAGGATGTTTCACATCCACCTGAAACCCAACTCCAGGGGATCTGACACCATCTTATGTTTCATGGGCACTACACTTAGAGACACATAACAATATGTAGACATACATATACGATATATTTAAAATATATCATAAAAGATCAGTTTTATTTAGATAAGCTGTTCAGTCAAGTACTAAACAGCTACAATAATACTTCCTAGAATTCCAGGAAACCATATAAATATGACAATAATAGCCCTGCTCTTATTGCAATTGACTCTTCAATGACATACAAAGAACAAAGACCACGAAACCCCAAAGAGTTAAGCTTGTTGGACTAGCATGGTGATTTTTTTTCCTGCTCATATATACCTTCCGTCTAGAAATTCTGAGGTAATAAAGATGCTTTTTTAGATATCCAGAAAAAGTAAGTTGGTAAAAAGAAAAATCAACACGGCTTAATGTTACACCGTGTAACAGGGAAAGTGTTGAATTTCATGCATTGATTATGTAGTGTGAGTGGAATATTTCTTGTGTGACTATATCACTGTGATTGGTTTGATAAAGGAGCTGACTGGCAGGATAAGGTTAGGTGGGAGAAACAGACTAACAGGATGCTAGGAAAAATAAAAGAGGAGTTTCAGAATCACTAGGAGATGATGAGAGAAGGAAATGAATTTGCCATGCTGGAAAAAGGTACCAAGTCACATGGCAGAGGATTATCTGCCATATATGGCGGATGACCATATATATTTAAATATATAAACCCATATAAATATAAAGATGGGTTAATTTAAAATGTAAGAGTTCGATAGTAGCCAGCCTAAACTCTCAGCTGAACATTTATAACTAATAATAAGTCTCTGAATGGTTATTTGGGAGGAGATATCGAGACCCAGAATAACTCTGCCTACAAATGTTTATTAAAATTTTTGGAATCATTGCCAAGTCAAAAATGATGAGACCAAGGGTTCTGATCAGTGCAGTTTCTGAGCATATCAACATGAAGCATGTCCGCTTCTCTCTCCTACTGCACCATAAGGAGCTAACTAGTTTTGTTCTTTATAGTTGTAGATGCATTATCACCTCTCGGAGAAACTCTGGTACTTTTTTTAAACTAAAGTTTTTCTCTCATTAAAGTCCCCATGTTATATAAGATTTCAAGCCGGCTCTGCTTCCACTATTTACCAAAGACCATATAATACAAGTGGGTACATAGAGTAATGTAGTAAAATGAGTGTATATAATTCATATATATATATATATACATACATATATAGGCATATGTCAGCTTATATAGAAGGATAAGGGTAAAAATTTTAAAGATGTTTGTCAGGCTTTTTTTATTGGCCCCTTTAAATACAAAATTACTTCCCACCTTTATTCAGTTAACACTAAATGATAATGATATTTTTTTTTACCAATATTCAAATGTTCAGTCCACAAGTCCAAGATGTAAGACCGCTAATGACTGAAGACTTAATAATCTAATTCAGGGTTCTTTCAGTAAATGCCAGTTTCCAGAATGGCCCACCAGATAAATTTTGGCCATGGGTCCTTCTCTTTAATGAAATACTCCTAGAAATATTTTACAAAAGAAAAAGAAAAAAATGGGCAGTTTTGCTCATTTTCCCATGATATAAAATGAATTTGCCCTACACATATTAAGAACATAGTTTATTTAAGCATAGACATTTCATATGCTTATATTTTATCAATTAATGTTGGTGTTGGTAGTTTAAATATCAAAACCATGCTCATTTGAAAGTGGTTACTTTGTACACTGAAACTTACAATCTCTAAGGATTTTTTTCAAGTGCTATTAGAAATTCCTTAAAAACACTTAATAGTTCCAAAGACATAAGGTGTGTGTTCAGGGAGAAAAAAATTACAGAAAATACATTACTCCTAATTTTCATTATATCTTAAGAGTTATAAGATTCCAAAACACAGAAAAATAACACTGGAATAATTCTAAATGTAATATTCATGTTTTTTTTGCCTTTTTCAAAATCTTATGAGTAGAATTTTAAATATAAATTTTAGATTATCATATTTAAGAATAGGACATTATTTAAATATTTTCCTGATATATTTTGTATTATAGGTATAATATTATAGAAGAGAACTTTTTCATATTTTTTATATATACACATCAAATACTTATATATTATTGGAATGTTCTATAATTCAAATTAAGAACATTGATTATATAATTTGATTACCAAATCAAGATGGATGTTACATGGAGAGGGTACAACGTACTCAAGACTTTTTAGTATTTTTTAACCAAAGTAATTTTAAGATATATCTTGTTTCCCCCCAAAATGCAAAGAGAATAAAAGAAGGTATGTTCTGTGTTTCTGCATATGAATAATAACAATTTAGCTACTTTTCAGCAGATAAACCATTTATTAGGAATGGCTGTTTTGATGTGATTGTAGATTCTTCTTCATTTTACATGTGGTGTAACATCATTTCACAGTTTCAGGAGAAAATCATAGTCTTATTCTTTTATTAAAAGGGCTTAAAATAGTAAAGATTTCAAGATCATGTCTCTAGTTCCATCTCTTATTTCCTGCTTTGAATAGTTCACATCTCCTTAAAAGTGCTGTAAATAATTGCTTGATTGCCACAATAATGCCATGTCACAAATCATCAGAGAAATCCCTACATGCCTATGAGTCAGACTGGTGAGTAATTTCATATGACAGAGACTCAATCTGACTGAATTCAGAAACTTTGATCTCAAACAAAGCCCAAATCTGATACATGCAGGAATCTCATACAGAAGTCAGAAGTGGGGAAGAGCCACCATAGGCACTCAACTGTGAACTGCACATAAATCAAAGGAAGACACACATACTTTGGCCCTGGGAAGCATGCTCCGACCCTCCCATGACAGTGGCAAAAAAGAATATTACTGTTCTGAAGAGATAATGAATAATGTTGGCAAACAACTATTTCGTTGTACATATTATATTGCTGGTATCACTAATATTAGCATAAAGAAGACTATATTCAAGTAATGATTATATAAAATTCCATGTTGATGATAAGGTATTTATTTCAAAAAGTTCCACATGTGTTATGAATCATTGAACTAAGAAAAATGTTATATTAAAGCTGGTTTGATGATTAGTTTTTCCCCAAAACTTATATATAATAAATGGTAAAAAACATAATTAGTGTTCTAAATTACAGTGTAACACCACCCCACTAGTAAAGTCCTTCCTAGTAAAAATAATTACATTTGTAATTTAATTTACTAGTAAGACTCAATAAATCTTCATTTGGAGTCTGTCTAGTCTGTGAGGATTGAATGTTTCCAGATAGCCTTTGCAAACTGAAAATGCAGAGTAATTACTGGAATTTCTGGGTAAAATCTAGGTATGAGTGGACTCTAACACTACTATGTGGTCTTTATGGATACTCTGGATAGTTTGTGAATAATACGTAGTGACATTAAATACTTTTCTGTGCCTGTGCCAGGGGTGTTCATTTAATTAGACTCACATTAGTAATAATTAGTAATATTGAATAATAAATCATGCCAAGAAAAGATCAGAATATAAGTTTCATGACAGGCAATTATATGAGTATGGGGAAAAATCAGTGACTTAACAGAGATGTGAACATTGAAGGCACAGTAGTTATAATCACTTGTCTAGGGTCCCAGTGTAACAGACAGGGCTACATATCCAAAGCAATAGGAATTTTGGCTGAGCTTGAGCCCCACACTGTAATGCTGAATCTTAACAGCTGTCATAAAATTCTATGTTTATACTTTACCCACCCTTTGATATTCTGGAAAAAAATACTAATGGTCATGGTCAATAAAAATTGCTCATCTTAAGATTTATGGTCTTTACTATATGAATGAATCATAGTTACGACGTATCATCTAGTTTCATACAAGTTTCCATTATTTTTGGAGTTATGATGATGCTGTGTAACATGATTAATACAAACCCAGAGACAAAAATTGGGGTTCAACCTGAAGGTCAGAAAATCAAAGCAGCCACTGACTCTTACCACTTCCTCAGTCCGAAATGGCAATCCTGCCTACAGGAATCCCAGAGTCAGACTGTGTGAGAGAGTTGGCTCCTCCCATCTCGTATTCTTCTTTAAAGCTGGGATTAAATACATGCACTACTACTGTCCGGTTTCTTTGGCAAACTAGTGTGGCTACTGGGATTAAAGATGTGTGTCACCACTGCCTTGTCTATAAGGCTGATCAGTGTGACTGTAGTTCTATCTGATCTTCAGGCAAGCTTTATTTATTAAAATACAAATGAAATATCACTACTTCCTATAAACTAATATGCTGTTTTTATATTTCCAAGTGTCCTTCATAGCATTGCTGTGGTTTTAAAATACAGTTGGGTGTGGTGGCACACGTGTTTAATCCTAGCACTTGAGAGGCAGAGGCAGATAAATCTCAATTAGTTTGAGGACAGCCTGGTCTACAGAGTGAGTTCTTCTAGGACAGTCAAAGCTACACAGGGAAACTCTGTCCCAAACAAACAAAAAATTCCAAACAAAAATTAGAAATTAATTAAAATTATAGTGATGAGACCCAAACCTTGGACATTGCTGCATACATTCTAGGCAAATGTCACGCCACTAGAATTCATCACTAGCCCCCCTTTTTTTCATGAGGGCAGTCTCCCTATGTAATTAAGTTGACCTCAACTGAAGTTTCTCTGGCATTTGGCTCCAAATTGCTGGGGTTACACATATGCAATGTCATGCCTGGCAACAAGAGTGTTTTCTCAATTGGGTAAAAACTGATTCACCCTACCAAGAAACCAAAATTAAGTTATTGTTATTTCTATAGAAAGAGTATGGTCCCAAATCATTATATTTAGAGAAACTACATCATTGTATATTTAACAATGAAATACTGAACATACAGAAGCCCAATTATTCCAATATGAAATTCTTCAGTTTCTAACTACTCTGCTGAACACAAAAATAACAAGAGGGGAAAACACATAAGTCTACTGAAGGAACAAATATATACGGATGTGTAGTTGATCATTTGCAGCTGAAATCAGTATATAGCAAAAATATAGAGAAACTGGCTTACATTGTGTATGCTTCATTTGTTTCCTCCATAGTGAAATCCTTAGTCAACATAAATGATGGACTTTCAATGAGTTAGTCACTCAATATGAGTCAAATAATCAACCGAATATTTTCTTGAAGCGTTCATAAAACAAATACATATTTTCATATTTCGATATAAAATAGGCTCAACCAGATACTTCTATAAAACCCAGCCTCCCCTGATAATTACTTTTATTTCTATATATCATATATGTGAAAACACTAATAGACAAAAGAGCACCTTGGAAAGAGTAATAAGTTTTAATCAAAGAAAAGGCACTGAGACTCCTGCTGTTTTATTCTGGCAACATAATATTTAATTCTGAGTCTTTTTTTACCCATGAGGAAAACAAGTATGATTAATTCCTCTTTTCATCATTATTTAAGCTCCCAACACTATAACATATGCAAAAGTGTTTATAAACTCTAATATGGAAATGTAAAACTAATTTTAATTTAAGCCACAACTTTAAAACTTTACTGATTTTGAAAAAGTCTTCAATACAAAAAGTTAGAGTATTAAAGGATGTAATTGGCTGGTGACATTTAATGTAGTAACATAATTCAATGTAATCAATTCCTACAATGAAATTAACATGCCAAGAGAAAATTAAGTATATGTAAAATGATTAAACATATATTGAATTAGCAATATGAATAAATTTAATAAATTTTCACAAAATTTAGAAGCTTAAGGCAGCACACATTTATCCTCATGATTTTTTGTGGTCGTTGTTCTGTATGTTTGGGAGCCTTAACCGGGAAGTTCTGATTCAAGGATCTGTTACACTTGACATCCACTTGTTGGTAGCAGTTTGAAGGCTTGACTGGCACTTGAGAATTTCTTTCAATACACCTTTCACTTCTCTGGCTGCTAGCAGGGAGTCTTCTTGCCCAGTGGGCCTTTCTATAGGACTTCTTAAGTGTTCCTCCAACATGCCTGTATCTGTTTTCATTGGCAGTGAAGTATTTTAAAAAATAAAAGAGCAGTCACGTTATCGAGACTTTAGCTGAACAAGGATAACACCAACAACAGGCCATCAGCACTGGAAAAAGTCAATGGGGCCCCAACCATACACAAAGAGCTAAGAATAACTGAGTATAGCCAGGAGCAGGTGGTGTGTAACTCCAAAAGGAAAAGAACAACAACTGGTTGTCTCATTTCATATGGCTAGTTCTGAGAAATACATGCAAGTAATATGTTAAAGACTCGATAGGTTTTATTTGGAAACATGTATATGCAAATACATATATGATTCAAGAGCAATTGATAAAAAGAGGTTATGAATGTGAAAGAGAGCAGAGAGGGGTAAAATGGAGTATTTGGATAGAGGATATGGAAGGGAGTATTGCTAGAATTAAAAGTCAGTCTCAAGAAGAAAAAGTTAACTAGGAGCTGGTGTTGACATATGCCTGTAATCCTATCACTGGGTGGGCAGAGGCAGGTGAATCTCCTATGAATTCCATGCTATTCTGGTCTACAAAGCAAGTTACAGAACAGCTAGAGATGCTATGCAAAGAAACCCTATCTCAAAACAACAACAATGACAATAATAATAATATTTATAGTAATAATAAAAAGTAAAATAAAAGAGCAAGGGGCCTGCAATGGCTCTGCAATCTACTATCAAGAGCCATAACTCCTATTCCTTCCCTTTTCGACTCATTATCAGCCATTCACAAAATCCAGCTCACAGTTAACTGTAGGCAATTTAAGATCTACTCGCACAAGGGAAGAACATCAAGGTTTTATATTTTAGATAAAATCCCCCCTTATCATACTACAATTGAATAATAATATGGATTTCATTGGTGCCAGGAAATTTATATTAACTTCCCTGTAAAATAAGGGACTGTCTAAAAATTATTTATAATATAGCTTCTAACTAGTACCCATATCACCCCCAATGATATGAAAGTCTGGGGTGGTGAGTGAGAAAAGTTTATTTCTTTAACCAATTTGTGCATAGCATTTAAACAGTATGCATAAAGGCTAGCTCTGGATTCAGAATTGACAGACTTATGCTTTGTAAATTAATATCTAAAACTCCTTTGGGGAATATTTAAATAAAAAATAAAATAGATGGAAAGAAACCTATTTCCTTCTCTTTTAATGAAACAAAGAGAATAAGGATACATTTGTCTAAGTACTAATATAGTTATAGAACATTGTTGCTCAGTTGTTACTTTTTAAATAAACACATTAAAAACCAACTGCCTGGTTAATTTAATAAGTATTACTTATACATATTTACAAGTAAACCTTCCAGGAATTTGGGTATATTTATACATAATCAAAATATTATCAGAAGGATCAGAATGACCAATGGTATTCATGTTGGTATGCATTCCAATAAAAATTTACATAAGTCAATTTGTACAGTTATAAGAGTTCCAGGAAATTAAGTAGCCTACTGGATTAACTATCATTTCTGCTATTTTTACACTCAGAAAAATCAAGCAGTTTTATAAGCAGTTAGAAGCCCAAATGTGTGAGTTAGTGCCATAAGCTGAGACTCACTTGTCTGTCATTTCTATGTTATGGGACTTCTCATGGCATGCTCTCACGGCAAGGAAAATAAAAGCACTGGAGAAACCAGTTAAGCAAGTCTGAATTGATCTCCAAACACTATTTATGTTGGTACATAATTGCTTCATGTTAATGTCTTCCGATATATTTTCTTCTAATTATCAGAGGATAACTCAATAAAAGCATTATCTAAGCATGATGTTTATTTGTAGCTATCTTTAGAAACTGTCTTCTGAATATCTAATACTGGTCTCAATGTAAACACTATTGGCAAATGATATTTGAAGTCATATTGAATGAGATGGGGGCAGTCGCTCCCAAAGTTCCTCATGCTGTGACCCTTTAATATAGTTCCTCCTGTTGTGGTGATCTCCAACAATAAAATTAATTTTTTGCTACCTCATAACTTTAACTTGGCTATTGTTATGAATTGTAATATAAATATGTGATATGAAGAATATCTGATATGCAACTGCCAAAGGCATTACAATCCACAGTCTGAAAACCACTTGTGTAGAGTTTCAGAACCAACTTTATCTTTTATTGAGTGTTTCAAGATTTTCTATACAGATAATGAAATTAATAAGCTCCTATGGCACAATATGTGTATAAGAACACGTTTACAGGAAGCAAAACATGATGAAACAATATAGCATTCCTTCTCCTGTGGGGTCTGCATTTAGACACAGGCTTCCTCACAATCTTTCAGCTCTCAATCTGGCCAAGTACAGCAATGGTCAAAACACTGCAATTAGGTTATGCACTTAGTCTTCTCTCAGATACAGTTTTCCAATAATGATTACTATTTGAGAGATTATGTAATAGGATTTAATTCTTATAGAAGGTCAGATGATTTTCTAAAATGCTATTCCTTTATTTTTAAATTTACTATTATTTCCCTTTTTTTCGATGTTCTGACCTATAATCTATTAATCTTATGTCTTAACCAAGAAGTTTCGGTTTATTCATTAACTTCATTTTTAATTTTAGTTGTGATGTTAGATGTTAGAAAAGTATCTAAAGTGGTGTTAAACCAATTAAATAATAAACTTCTGAGTGAAAATATAGATTATTTTGGTCATATTTTTTGCTTTAGCTAGCTTTTAGAAAAAAAAATCCATTCTTTTATATGTTCTATTTTAGGGCTCTATATCAAGCATGGATATAAGCAATCTCAAAGGTGTAGGAAATCATGGGCTATGGTAATGGGGTAAAAATCATATGTCCAATTGTCTATTATTTAAAATTTGTTTTTGTCATTATTAAAACAAAAATAATAATATCTGTCAGTAAAAAATTGTTGTGAGGCTCTACCAAAAAGATTTAGAGTACCTTTGGAACACTACATGCAAAATAAACCTCAGAGGGCAATATTAAAGGGAAATGCTGACTAACACCTAATGTGCACTCTAACAACTAACTTAATTACACAGGAATAGTTATGTTTGGTAGTATACAGTAGAAGCTCTAGGGACTTATTCAGTGCATGAAAGTTTATTCTGCATTCCATGAATCTAAATTCAGAGGGTGCCGAGCAGCAATGACGGTATTCTAGTTTGATTGTCTGTTGTTGAGATAAACACCATGACCAAAGGTAACTTGGATAAAGAGTTTATTTGATTTATGCATCTAGATCACAGTCCTTCATTGAAAAAAGTCATGGCAAAAAAACATGGGGGATAATACTGTCTGGCACATCTACTTAGCGACTGCGTGTTCGTTTCCTGACCTCCAAGACGTGAATAATCACACAAAATCTTTATTAATCACAACACTGTTTGGTCGATGACTTACGCATATTTCTAGCTAGGTCTTAAATTTTAAATTAACCCTTTTTATATTCATCTGTGTATCGCCATGAGGCTGTGTTTTACCTAAGGTTCTGGTGTCTTTCTTCTTCAGCAGCTACATGGTGGCTCCTTGACTCTGTCTACTCTCTCTCTCTCTCTATATATATATATATCTGTTTGGATTTCTTGCCTCACGTTACTCTACCAAGCCATTGGCAAAACAGCTTTATTCATTAACCAAGAAAAGCATCACATATACAGAAGGACCTCCCACATTAGGCACACTCTCAAAAGACCTTCTTATATAACCCAGACCTACCTGACTAGAAATAGCGCCATGGAGCCAGTTAGCATTTACACCATTTCACTGTTCAGTTATGATACCCAAGACACACCACAAAGTCAATAGCAAGAAAATTTAGCAACTTTAGCATGATTTATTCATATTTTAAAATTATCATTATATCTAATAATGAAGAATAAAATGTCATGGAGATACTGAACAACTATATCTTCCCCTCATATCTATCCAAATTTATGTGGCTCTCTTTTTGAGGCAAAATATCAAGAACCAGCTATAGTTAGTTACTATGGCAACTACATTAAAAATAAAAAGTGGAATGTTTTCAAATGATAAGTACATTTAAAATGCAAACACCCACTCACTAAAGAATCAAATAAAATTTAAAGCTTCAACTTAATGTTGTAAGAGGTGTGTCACAAGTTCATCAACATTGGATGTTATTATAATTTATTACACAAACCATTTCATGAAGGCATGGATTACAAATATTTCATTAATAAGAAAATAAACTGAAAAATATTGATATACTTGTTTTACTGCAAATATACAGAAAACACGATTTACAAATATGTGAAAGCAATTATCATAAATTTTAAAGTTATGTCACCAGACCATGAAAAATACTCAGGCTCACAGGCACGTACCTAAATTGTATTTCTTTTCCATCTTAATGTTTCTTTAGGGGATAATTTTGTGTGTGTTTACTACAGACAAGGAGGTCCTAATGGTTGAAACAACAAATATTACTTCTGATGCCTCTGATTCCAGGTTTCACATCTTATGTCATAGGCATAACCATCTTCCTAGATATGTAATACCAAAATTGTGAATGCTAGATTGAGTCATTTCTCAGCATGTTTCTTCTATCAAATATATTGTTATTTCCACCACTGCTAACTATTTCTATGTCTCTAATGCAAGCAAATGATGGATCTACCCTAGAGTAAGACACAATCCTGGTCCTGGATGTTTCTGCTTGTCTTCCTGCTGGACAGACCATTATCCCAAAAGTAGCCTGAACAATCTATGTAACTCCAAATTTATCCCTGCTCCTTGTTTCTTGCAATTCTCTCATGGCTCCATCGTGCACTGAAGTCCAATCCAAATGTTTTTATTTGGTCGGCAAAGTACTGCAGTTGGTAAAATCTACTGATTTTATTCATTTTCTCTAGCTAGTATGACAAGGCAAGATTCTCATCCTTCTGCCATTGAGCATCTAGATGAACTCTGAACATAAACCTCTGTCCTGTGCTCCTCTTTCTAAACATAAAGTTCTCTTTCCCTTTAAGAATGACCTTACTATTTCCATCCATTTGCATGCAAAATTCAAGATGTCATTGTTTTTTACCG
>LOJH01021776.1:0-19752 GCA_001685095.1 Ellobius talpinus
AATGAATATAATTTGTGTGTTGTTATTTCTGGGGCTAAGCTAGCCGTGCGGGAGGCGGGCAAGACGAAAAGCAGGCTCGCTCCCCATTCACTACAATCCCTAACATTCCAGCAAAAGCAGGCTCAAAGGTTAGCATTGCCAATAACATGCAATTTGAGACACATAGTTAATTCTAATTTCTCCAGAAGCCCACCTTAAAAAGGTAAACAAAAGTGGAAATATTTTCATAATACTTTAAGCCAATGTATCTAAATGTAATCATAAAACAAGATAAAAATTACTAAGTGATTTTACATTCTTTCTCATAGGATCTTTGATATTCACAGTATATTTTACACTTAGGTCACTCAATTTGTATGCAATTTGGAAAAACTTGAATTGTACATAGATTTCATAAATTTATAGCTAAACAAGTAGATTTCAATTCGCTAGTTGTTCCAAATACACTTAGGAATTTCTTTTTTTCTTTTTTTTAAATTTGGACGAACTAAAATAGTAATTTGTATTCCCAGATGTACCAGTCACATCCCAAAACTCTGACACTCATAGATGACTACAGGGTCCCCAAGAGTGACAAGGTACTCTGTGGCCCATGAGTTCCCTTTCACCTTTGACCTCCTCCAACAAAGTCCAGCAAAGTGTTGGGGCTCCCGCAGGGCTGGAGCCTCCCTCCAGGACGGGCCTCAGCCTACTGGGGACGTGAGTAGGGTGCTGACGAGAGGCCCCTCTGCCTGGCACTCAGAACAGAAAGCTACTGTGAAGCAGTTGACACAGTCTGCTTGGGACACCTGGTCCCACCCAGGCTGGCTGTGAGGAGCAAGGCTGGCTGATGCTGGAGTGCAGCCCAGTGTTGAGCTCCCCACAGTCCCCTAGACCCAACCACCCCAAAATACCACAGCGACATCCTGACGTGGGGATGAGGGAGCCTTAACCAAGGCTTGGGTTTGACAAGCTGTCCTTCCAGAGAGCACCCCTGCCCTACTACCCCTGCAGTAGGGTGGGTAAGAGTCTGCACCCTCCACACTGGACTTGAGATCCACTGTTGCAGCCACACATAAGAGGCCATGGAAACCCCAGATTTTCCTTTTCATAAATGAAAGTGGACTAAATCCAATCCTGGAATGGCCCACTGGCAGTTAGTTGCTTGAAACAATCCCCCGAATCTGGGTCAGAGGAGGGTGTGCATCCTGCAGAGGCAGCCTGAGCCCCAGCGAGGAGCCAGGCAGGAGAGTACTTAATATTATAATAGGCATCCTTTCTGCCATACTAGTCTGGGTTTCAAAAGCAAATGCAGGATCTCATCAATTGCTCGAGACCAAGGGGAGCAGCTACAACCCTCTCAAGGAGGGTCTGTCACACCAGCTTTGATGGGCCTCAGGACAGTCCCTGCGCCTGCACTCTGAACAAGCCAGATCAGGACAGTCCCTGCGCCTGCACTCTGAACAAGCCAGATCAGGACAGTCCCTGAGCCTGCACTCTGAACAAGCCAGAAGCACAAACTGAGCCTCCCTCGATTTTGACCCTGACTGGCAGCATGGCATAAGGTGGCTAGTGTCAAGGTCTGTGGTTTTCAGCAGGCCCCAGAAGAGTTAAGAATATACTAGGCGTGACGGCTTAGGTCTAAAATCCCAGGACAAGGCAGGGCCAGAAGGGCACTACACAGAGAGAGCACTACACATCAGCAAAGGCAGAGCTGGAGCCTCACTGTAAGGTTTAAACAGCCAGTCAGGCCTATCAGTCTGCCATACATTTGAACAGAAGACTCTTTCTCTGGAAAGGTGGGAGAAATGTAAGGTACTAGAAGGGTCAGGAGAACACCAGGCGGGCTTGGTGCACTTGCCAGAAACCCCAGAACTCAGGAAACAGAGACAGAAAGATCACCACAAATTCAAGGCCAGCCTGGGAAAGATAGTAAAATCATGTCTCAAGACACCAAAACCCAAGCCAGGTGTGGTGTTGCACACCTACAAGCCCAGCATTTGGGAAGTGTACACCTATAATCCTAGCATTTCGGAGGTTGAGGCAGGAGGATCACCATGAGTTTTAAAGTAAGCTTAGAATTCAGAAGTGAGTTTCAGGCCAGCCTAGGCTATAAATAAGACTGTCTCCAAGAAACAAAATGAGGAGCGGGATTGGGATAAAACTACTCCTGGATGCATGTGTGGGGGAGGTTAGCATGGGACTGCCAGATCAAGAACAGTGATTTCAACCGGGCGGTGGTGGTGCACATCTTTAATCCCAGCACTCTAATCCCAGGTAGAGGCAGGTGGCGTCTGTGAGTCTGAGGTCAGCCTGGTCTACATAGCAAGCCCAGGCCAACCAAGACTACACATAGTGAGACTGTCTCCAAAGTCAAGCAAGCAAACAAGCAAGCAAGCAAGCAAAAAAGAATGATTCCACGAGAAATGGAAAGAACAACCCACAACCACTTAAGTGAAACTTTTTTTTTAAAAAATGTATATAGGTGTTTTGCCTGCATAAATGTATGTACACTTGGTACCCAGGGAGGCCAAAAGCGGGTATCAAGTCCCCTGGAATTGGAGTTAGAGGTGGCTGTGAGTCACCATATACGGGGTACTCACAAAGAACTTGGGGTCCCCTGAAAGAGTCAATGCTCTTAATGGCTGAGCCATCTCTTCAGCACCCTGAAACTGAATCTTATAGGTTGACAATTTGTCCAGAAGGGAAAATAGGAGCTGCTGAAGCTAAGTGCTTAATCTTTGTAAGAGGTGCCACAACAGCTGTTAATCCTGAATCAAGAAGGGAAATCCCAAAAAGTTAAACACCCTGCACAGGCAGCAGGAGGAAAGTGATGCTCTTGGTTGCCAAGGAGATGGGGATGGTCCATAAGGCAAAACCGCAAAGAACATTCATGCTGACCTACTCAGACTCTCAGAGTCAAGACTAAAGGCAGGAACGTGCATCACATCAGCTTTGTATGAGCTACTCACACACGCTTCAGTCTAGTCTGAGTTCAGATATTTACAGGACACAGACCTCACTGTGGCTGAGAATGGCAAGTAGGCAGATGACCACAGCACAGCAAAAGGAACACAGTCAAGGGTTTCCCAGTGGCAGGGGCCTTCTGGCCTGGGCTGTGGAGGATGCTTAGGAGCCTGAGAGATCAAGAACCAGGCTGACAAACTGTTCCAGGTGAGCAGCAGATCAAGCTCCAGGTTAGTGAGTGGCTCACTGAAGGATGCACAATCAGCTCTTCCACTGAGATGCCCTTCCACACAAAGCCCTGTAACACCAGCCAGGGCCCTCTCAGCTCCCAAACCTCAGGCAAAACACCAGTGCCCACGATCACATGCAACCTTCTCTCTCTCTAAATTTATTCATCTGCCACTTCCACATTTTACTTGTCAATCAGCTCCCCACTCAGCCATCAAAAAGCCTCTAATGGTGGCAGTTGGGAAAACTGAATCAGAAAACATTCCTAAAAGATTTGCATTAAGACTTCCTTACAAAGCCTCTTTTATGTGGGTGTCTTCTCTCTCCCATACTGATGAGACACCAAACCCCCGAAAACCAAATGCTTCCCTCTGCAGTTATCTCCCATGCCTTCAACCCTGGCACTCTCTCCCGCTATTTCCTTAAGATTCACAGCTTGTAGCTTTTAGCAAAAGATGAACTCTTTCAAAGTGGGAGGAAAAAAGGAATAGTTCGGAACGTTTTATAATTTTCCATGAAAACGTCCATAAGTGGAATACTGAATATAAATGTAAAAAACACATTCCGAAGTGAATCTATGATGCGGGCTTGAACGTGCTGTGCCTTTCTAAACTGTAAAGTCCCAAGGGTGGTCATCTGAGGAGCAAACTAAGCAAAACAAGGATCACTCTTCAATTCCCAAACTGTGTGTGACAGCCCACAGGAAAGGCTCACTGGTGCCAGATGCCTACAAACGCCATCAGGGCTCCACTAGGAGCTTTCCCTAGGAATTGGACCGCACCGGCCCACCCAGCGTAACAGGAACTGAGCCCCATGGAGACCCTGAAGCCAGGAGAATAACCCGGGTCATTTGCGCCGTGGTGGCCCAACACTCGTGACACGGATGTGCGTTCCTCCACATGCTACATCTCAAAAATCTTTGACCTGTATTTGGCCAAGATAGTTCTCAGAACAACACTTCAACACTGTCCAGAACAAAAGCTACTCTTCCAACATGGCTCCTGGGCCTTACTGATCACTTCACGATTCTTACTAGAAGTACCCAATCATCGGGAGGTTCCTGTTCCTCTCTCCTCCTATCATTCCTAAGTGGTGTCCAGGACAGGAATCGCCAGCACGCAGCATCTGCAGGACCTGCTGTGTAGCGCTGCTCAGGGATTTCATGGGAGGAACCAGAATGAGGGGCAGGGCTGAGCAAGCTTATCCCCCACCAGTCTATCCGTGGCCCAAACCAGGGTAACTCCTGCAGCTGACACTTGCTTCATACCTTCACTATGGCCTCATGACATTTCCAGCCTGCCTTTTGAGGCCAGGCCAGCATGCCTCCCACACTGCCACCCCTGAGAGGGCAATAGGGATTTAACCCCAAAATCGTGAGCCACAGAAAGCTTTGGGGGCCTGTTACGCCAGGACCACAATTTTCTAATTTAACTGCCGTGAAGAAACATAAAACGCTGATTTATCCATGACACCTGCTCAAAGCACGACCCAGAGGACCAGGAGCTTGTAATTCCAACTGTACAGGGGCCTCCAGTCCTAACACAGCCCCCACTGACTGGGGCAGGAGTCCTGGTACAATCAGTGGGTAATGAAGTGCTTTAGTGTGAAGAGGCTGCCATGGAGCACTGCTGATAGACTCAATCCATCTGTTCCGCCTCGTTTCAATTAATCCAGGGTCCCCAGGGCCTGAAACCAGCCCGGTCTGAACAAGCATGGCAGCACAGGTTTCTCTAATTAGGCCAAGCTGTGTTCTAGGATAAGGCAATTTTAAGGCCTGTCTGAGGTTACCAAGTCACCAGAAACCCTCTTCCAACGAAACAGAAACAAACACCAGCTGACTAAAGAGAACTGGGGTGAGGGGAGCCCCCAGAAAAGCCAGCACCACCAGAAAGGGCAAACCAGCCCCTCTCTGAATCACACTCTCCTGTAGCAGAACAGGATTCCCTCAGCTTTTGGGGGGAGGGGCACCGGATGGATACAACACACAGCGAGCATCTTCTTGCATCAGAAGCCCAGAACTGCCTGCTCTGAGAGCAAGCAAGTGCACACCCCCCAGGAAGAGCCCAAGGAACTCAAGAGGGTGGGCCCAGAGGACATTTCAAAAGTAACCCCAAGAAATGCCCACCCTTCTCTTTAAAGGCTGTGTGGTGCTCCTTATGGCTATGTAGACAGCTGTCTGTCTAATGCCAGGGAAGCAGGACAGGGTGGAAGTGCTTGGGGAATCCTGTATGAGGTGAACACATGCCTGGTCGTGAGAACCCAGAGGGAGGCTCTGGGGACCAATGAGTCTCATGATATCATCAGTAACCACATGTGTTGGGGTGGCAGGTCTCAACTATAACAAATCCAACCAACGTCAGGAGATATGGAGAATTTGCTATTTTTTAAAGTCTTATTTTAAATTATGTGTATGCGTGCCTGCATGTGGCCAGGTACCTATGGAACCTGGAGGTATTAGATCCCCTGGACTGAAGTTATATGTAGTTATTTGCCACCCAGTGCGTGTGCTGAGAACTGGACTTGGGTCCTCTGCAAGAGCAGGGTCCATTCTTAGCTGCTGAGCCATTTCTCAAAATCCATAATCAAACCACCACAGTCTTATGGATTTCCAATAGAGCCAGAAAACAAGCCCAGAGTAGGGGAAAAAAATGGGAGGCCTAGCACCACATTTAGGTCTTGAAGCAGGACCCACTGGACCCTGCCTTGGGGCTCTTTGTACCACACCACAGAGCCTTTCGCTCCAGTGTCTAACAAGGACCAGCCGCCTGGGAAACAGAGGAGCACTCGTGTAGCTGAGCAGAGAGAGCTGTCCTGTCCTCCGCCCACCAACACTTCTACTGTCAGCTTATGGGACAGCACTGCAGCCCTGGAGCCAGGACTAGCCCAAGCAGAAGGAGCCTGCTCTCAGAAGCAGGAGGAATCCGACTGCTATCAATCAGGTCCTAAAACTCCTTTCTTTGAGCTTCCAGGAAAGGCCTGGACTTGCCCTGGTGAGAAAGCAACAGAAGAGAAAGCAAGGCTTCCTGGAGACTCGACTGTGAGCCTGGCTTGTCAGGGAGTGATGTAACCTGCAGAAGTTCCTGAAGAACAAAGCACTTCTCCAGACCTCTGATCATGTGGTAGGCTCTATGCTGCCTTCCTGGCAGAACCTTCTGCCCCAAGCGCTCTACTAGCCAGAGATCAGTGACTGAGGCATAGCCTTCCCTCCACCTAGCAAGTGGCACCTCCTCAGCTACTACGTCCCACCATACCTGGCACACTATCCTTACCCACTACCTTTGGTTCCTTCATTTTTGGGGTACAGGCAGAACAAGAGCAGAAGAAAATGACCATGAGCCTCCATCTGCAGATGGCAGCCCACATCATGCAGCCAGACAGGACCTGAGGGCCCAAAAGCGAACTGGGGTGGGGGCAGCACACGAGTCTACCATTGAACACACTGGGACAAGCTCAGGCCTTGTCACATGAGCACCCTGGGACGAAGGCCACCAATACTCTGTGGTTAGCGGTCCCCTGACTCCATCACCCCAAGGCAAACATCTAGAAGACCAGAAATGTGACATATGTGGTTGTATTTAATGCCCGCCTCTCTGATTGCCAGGTACCTGCTGGGTGTCATATGCTGCACCTGTTTGGAGATTATGGACCAAAATAAAACCCACAAAACCTTCAGGGAGAAGGGAGGACAGCCTGAGAGTGTGGGTGGGCCTGCTCTCAGAGCCCACAGCTGGGAGGAGACAGTTCCTCCAGCAAGCCCAGCACCCTAACAAAGACAGCTGGCTGCTGAGCTGGGGATCCCGCCAGGCTCTGGATATGGTGTGCAATCCCCAAGATTCATGAAAAGAAAGCTTAATCCCCAGAGTGGCAATGTTAGAAGATGGTGAGACCTTTAAAAGACAAGGCTGAATTGGAAGTGATTAAGTAGTTCTCAAAGGACCCCAAATCTCACTTGTTTTCTACTTTAT
Organism: Ellobius talpinus; assembly: GCA_001685095.1. NCBI lineage: Eukaryota > Metazoa > Chordata > Mammalia > Rodentia > Cricetidae > Ellobius > Ellobius talpinus. The sequence goes on from LOJH01021776.1 coordinate 7,140, forward strand.
CATGTGATCTCTTCTGCACCCACTCCTTTGTGAGGACCCCCGCCTCCAAAACAGCTGCCTGATCTTGGGCTTTCAGTCCCATAAACCATGAGCTAAATAAACCACTTCATAAAATACACCACCTCAGATGCATCACTGCATAACAGCTCAATTACAAGCTCCAAGAAGGGGATGGTCCTGAAGCAAAATGACAAAGAACAAGGAACAGGTACCAACCAAGATCTACAGGTATGTGTGCTGCCTGGGTCTGTGGCAGGGCAGGTGGCAACAGAGACCAAACTACCTTCTGCTCTCCAATCCCAAGGCGGTCATGGTACATTCTCCTCCAGATTCGCAGCGTGACAACTGAGAACAGAACTGAGCACAGAGCCACTGCTTAGGGCAAGTGCCTATCTATGATTTTAGGAGTCTCTGCCAGCTTCAGAACGCCTGCCAGACAAGCAAATGTCTAGCCCACAGACCACCAAGCTCTATACCTGGCAGGCAATCCAGTCCCCAGCCCATGCTAGCTATACCGGAAGCCACGCTGATGCCCTTGGGTTTTGCTAGGTGTCATTCCCAACATAGTTAGGGGTTATGGATGTTCCCTCCCTTCTACACTGACTTAGAAAAGCCCAGCTGTAAAGAAGACTCAAGGCCATAGCCCAAGAAAGTGGATCCCTTGGAGACATACAGACCACAGCTACTTTTTGCATAGGGAAAGGGGGTGTCAATTCCACTCTAGAAGCTTCGAAAACATTTCTCTCAAAGCCCTCTCCATCCCTCTGGGCCAGGCCTAGAAGGAAGGAGAGATGAGCAGGGTCATCTACTAGGATTTTCCTCTCTCTCCTTTCTCCAACTGAGGAAATAGCACGCACACACGCACGCACACATGCCCACCCTGCCTATAATATCAAGGGTAGTTTTGACTCCCCAGGGCTAATGGGGCACCCACTGAGAACTGAGGAACCTGGCTGGTCTGGGCTCAGTGGGGGAGGGTGCAGCACTGGATGAGCAATGCCTGCTACACTCAGTCTGTGCCAGGGAGAATGAATGACAAAGGCTGCAGAGAGAGAGAAAGAGAGGCAGAGTGGATAAAGGAGCAGGGTATGTGTTGGCCTTCTAACAGCCCCCTCACTGACCCCACCCTGTGGACAGATCTCTATAAATCAGCTCCTTTCCAAGATGTAGGAGTCTTTAGCAAGAGATGACACTTCACCTAGTCACCAAGAATATGCTCTCAGGAAACTGAGGGAAGACAGCCTAGGACAGGGCTGACAACAGGGTAGTGAAGCGGGTGTGTGTGTGTGTGTGTGTGTGTGTGTATAAGGGGGGAACAAGTTTCACCAGTAATATCTTGGCAGGAAGTGAAATCTCAACAGATACTATCGGCTTTAGGGCTGCCATCCCGGGTGGGGATGGGGGGAGGGTTGGTGGCTCCACCCATCACGTGATACAACCTGCTATATCCTGTGACACCCACCTACCATGCCTGCCCCCATCCCAAGCCTTCCTAATTCCTCTGCTGACTGTGTGTCATCTGCACAGGTAACCAAGAAGGTCATTCTCAAGTGTTAATCCTTGGAAGATGCCTACCAAGTGCTGGCTAATCAGGACTGGCTGAAAGGAAGGTTGTCTCCTGTGAACAGAGGTTACAAGACCTCAACACACACTGCCCATCTCCAATGCAAAGGATACTTTATTTTGAACAGTCACAAATCAAAGGGCCTCATAAGCCAGATATTGCATTATCTCATTTAGTCCTAAATTAGGCAAGTGGAACCAGAGTGAGGTGACTAGGTACTAGACCCCACCCCTTTAATCCCATCACTCAGTGGGCAGACAGGTGTCATAACTCTGTGCGTTTGAGGCCATTGAGGTCTACAAAGTGAGTTCCACATCAACCAGTGCCATATACTTAGATAATGTCTCAGAAAAGGAAAAAAAAATCCACTCTACCCACAGTTCCCCCTGACAGCTCAGGGCTGGAGGGGTGCTGTGAAAAAGGAGGGGGGTAAATACATCCTGGGTATCATGGCCTTGGATGAAAGGAGGACTGAGAAGGACAGGAGTGCAATGTGGGGTGCGAGCCAGGGCGAGATGTGGAATGAGAGCTCCAGGCAAAGGGAAGACCAAATGGGAAGGACTCAGACAGATGTTTCTGGAACCCCAACTACATCTGCCTTGAGCTTCTGTGGTCAGATATCCCAAGTTGAGAAGCAAAGACCCTTCTCAGGTAAGCAAGGATTTCCCAGGGGTTTTCCGTCTGGTTTTGGGGCTCAGGTGTCTGGTGATGACTATCTGGAGTGCTGCTTTCAGGTTGATGATCCTAACTGGGGCTAGAGAGACAGCTCAGCAGTACTGGCTGAGTATTGGCTGCTCTTGTAAAGGACCTGGGTTTGAGTCCCAAACCTCCTAGGGCAGCTCATAACTGCCTGTAATTCCTCTCCCAAGGAAGCCAACATCCTTTTCTAGCCTCCTTGGGTACAAGACAAGGCCACAGTTGACCAAACGATGTCTGGACCAGGAGTTAAGGTATGCTGTCACTCTTCTGTGTGATCAATGTGACAGGTGACTCTAACTGTGTATAGAACTGACTGCAAGGGCGAACGAACTTCATTGGCTACAAAGCTGTGCACTAGCCTCCCTGGCTCAACCAGATGCACATTTGCAGTCTCCTTCCCAACTTGTGGGCTCCTAAGTGTGGCAATGGGGGCTATTACTTCCCAGGGTCTGGCACTCAAGGGAGTCAACGCCATTTTCTAAATGATATAATCCAGGGACCACACTCCCCAGGAAGCATGTTCACCCTCTATGTGAACAGCCTGGCAGTGGATCTTACCGATGGGGACAAACACTGACCCTCAGTCAGGCACACCGAGGCAGCCGCTATTTGAAGACAGAGCCTTTCCCCTCCCCTCCCTGATCCCAAATAGGGACGCTGTCTCGGAAAAATCAGACCAGCGGCCCCTGGGGTCCCTCAGCCAGCTGAGGGCCTAGTTATTAAACGCAGTGTTTCTGCTTCCCGGCAGCCAAACCTACTGGGCAGGAGGAGGCAGTCTGCACTCCCCCCCCTGCTATGGTAGCAAGTAGATTCCTTCCTCCGGCTGTAGCCCAGAAATGCCATGAAAAGACCCAACACCACAATAACTGAGTGCCTGTGAGGCACGGGAGGGGATGGCCAGCTCTCTCCAGCTACATGTTCTACTGGAAGCATGGAGGAATAGATGAAGATGAAAGCCATGAGCCCCGGGGCACGACTAGTAGCCCCCAAGTGGGGCTCGACCTTCCAACCTTAAGGCCATGATAAGCTTGGTGACACAGTGAAGTCCCTGTGTGTCTTCCCAAGGATCCAGAGGGGTTGGCAGGTGAAGAGGTGGCCAACCAAGTCCAGACGAATGATGCAAATCTGGGTACCCAAGGAAAGGCAGGTGGACAAAAATGCCAGTCTTCTCTGGGCAGTTGCACCCATGTTCCCAGACCCTCCCAAGCCTTAGCTTTCTCTCTGGGTTTCTCTACACTGGGCTCTTTAAGCCCACCTCAGTCTCCATTTTCTGCTTTGCATACTCAGCTGCTGCTTCCCTCTTAGATTCCTCCAAGTCTTCATTCACTCCAGTGCATCACAGTCTTTTCACAGCAGGGCACTAGAAACCAGGACAGGAATGTGAACGCATATAAGTCTTCCTGCCCTCCAGGCAGTGATTAGCCCTCCCCACTGTGAGCTCAGCAAGGAACGCTGCCTGCTGGGCACAGAAAAATAGAGACCTGCTTGTAAAGAGAGTGTGTGGCAAGGTCAGTACCAGTCATCCTAAACCACCACCCCCTCGGAGGGCGGGTGGAGAAGCAAGGCCTGCTCCACCTACAGGGCAGTGCTCTCCCACATCAGCCACCACTGGGTAAGCCGCATTGGCTCGCCTCCAGCTGGCCACTCACTGGAGCCCCAGGCCTGTTGAGATGGCTAAGGGCTTTCTCCTCACAGACTGCAGAGACTGGCCATGTCCGGAGGTTAGCATTCCAGAATTGTGACTGCTGCCCAGTCACTGAATCAGAGGGTGAGGCTGCTGCTGGGCTCCACATTGGACTGCCCTAGGTGAAAACACTACATCTACCCAGTTAAGTCACCCTCATCCCTTTCCAAGCGTAGCTATCATCCTGCCTCCATTTACAAGTGGATCCCAAGCAGAATAATGAAGGGCTACATAGTGAGACCCTGTCTCAAAACAACCAACCCACCGAAATTAACTAATTAAAAAAAGAAACTGAAATCACAATAAAATGCTACACTTCCAGCCCCACAATCCATGTTGGTTTTCCTGTAGAGAGGAGACAATGGTGGCCCAGGGCTGGCAGGGTCAGGTAGGAGAGCCACCTTCAACAGGGGTGACTGTCAAGATCAGCCATTCCGGGGCAGAGATGCTAGGGCCAGGTCTGTGGAGCTGAGTGCACTCCCTTGCGGCGCACCCCCCTCCCCCAGAATGCTGTGCATGCAAATGTGATGTCTGGGCACAGACCCGATGGTGGCAAACTGTCTCACTGACAGCAGGTACCTTGTTAACTCAAAGAAGTAACGGGGTTTAGGAGTCAAGAGATGCCCAGATCAACCAAGAATGATCAGAAAGGACCAGAGTCCCTGGGGATTTCAGGTCTCTGGGTGAATGCAAATGATCCTGGAGTCTGGAAGTCAACAGTTGCCACAGACTTTTAAGTCACTGGGTTCATGGTATACTCATCCTGTATCTAGTAATGCTAAGAACAGGTGGAGGGCTATTGTACATATCACAGAGAATTATGCTTAACTGTGGTGATAAAAGCCTCGAAAAGTAGCAACTCAGAGACGCAGATTTATGAGAAGCCAGGAGAGCCCCAGCATAGGGTATCATGACCCTGGGTGCTTTTGATCTCACTGCCCTTTGGGAAGCCATTTCCCTGTTCTGCAGGAAGAAAAGAAGGAAGGAAGGAAGGCCACCTTCACTTTCCAGAGGGACAGCAACCATGCTACACATAGCCAAATGGCCTGCCTGGCCATGCAGCCACAAGAGGACTTGAGTTCTGTTGTCTCAGAGAAAGGGGCAAGCAGGCCCAGAACTAGGGAGCTATCCACCACAGAAGAAAAGATAAAGCCTGACCTCTGTCTGCCTTAAGGAGATTACATCTCATCAGAGACCCACATGAACACATGTGGAAACGATGACCAGGAGAGGTCGCACACAACAAGGCATTAATCATGTAGCGCAGATAGGAAGCAAGCAGTTAAGGTAGGGGGAAAGTCGCAAGCTGGCTGAAGTCACAGCAGCCAGCAGGCATCCCAGAGAAGGGAGACCTGAACTGGATGGACAGGTGGTGAAACAGAAGCAGGGGGAGGGTAACTATGAAAACACGGGCTCCACCCCAACCCTCAGCAAATGCTGGGTCACATCAGCCTTAGCTAAAACCAACTCCAGCTGCAGGACTGTTGGTCTCACATGCACAGAACAAGGATAATTAGTGAACTTAATCCTTGGCCCCTGGTGTTCACGTCGGGTCACACACTAGCCTCACTCCACAACGCAATAACCACCTGCAAAGCTTCCACCGAAAACAAAGGCCAGGACCCTGGGAGAACCGACAATTAACCAGATACCCTACTCCCAGATTTCAGAACCTGAAAATTCCAGCTAGCTTTCTTAAATACACTGTCTATAAATAGTCCTAGTGAGTATGTTAGTTTAGTTGCCTTTCACCTTACAACAAAAGAATAGGTTACATGTGGTGTCTGGGAACACGCTATTTTTACCTAATATTTATGTATTGCTAGAATTCATCATCAGCGCCACATGCCACTGTACTTAATTTGTTTAGACAGCTGGGTAATATCCCATTGTACAATCGTGTCTTAGTGTATCCAACTGTCCTATTGATGGGCATCTGGGCTGTTTCCCGTTTTTTGTTATTGTGCATGAGGGTACAGTGGACATTCCTGTTCGAGCTTGCTAACGTCCGTGTGATAGCTTCTCTCGGGTGTATGCCTAGGAAGGAAGCCAAGATGGGCTGTGGGTGTGTGGACTCCAGACAATGCCAGATACATTTGCAAAGCAACTGTGACAATTCACGCTCCCAACAGAAGCAGAAGAGAAACAGAACAGTGAACTCTGTCTCAGGAGTCCACCAAGGGTCTGATCCATCCTAGGTTTGCGATAGTCCCTTCACAGAAGCAAACAAACCCACCACAACCCGGCACTACAGACGACTGTATCCAAGAACTGGGTCCTGACAGGAAGCCAACCCGACTTTGAAACCCTGTGTTCCTACACCCACTCCTCCCATCAACAAATAAAAAATGACACCAGGTATCTCTTGCCCAAAGCAGTAGGTCAGACAAAGTCAGAAGACACTAACACCTACAGAAGGCTCATTAAACACAGATAAGACACTTCCAGACCAGTCTACAGGATCAGATCATGGCCATACAGGATGGCTTGGGAATGGACTGGCCATGTCAGGAGGTCTAACTGGCTTTCTATGTCCGGCGTTTCTCACTCCTTCATTAAGTGCCCTGATGCACACGCCTCCTCTCAGTCAGCCCCCATGTGTCCATAAAGAATGGATACCAGGAAGACCTTGTCTCCCTCCATGGCAGCCTGGCACCTGCTCTCCTTGACAGCTGTCAGCATGTAGCTCTGAGCAGCTGGCAGCCATGGCCTACCTCAGCAGGCCCTTGCCCCCCCAATCAGAGTTCTTTATGCATTCAGCCTTCCCTGTGGCGGGCCTGCTGGAAAACATTAACTGTCTGCCCTCAAGAGGTTTAGCTACTGTGAAAGGAGCCAACCCCGAAAACAGGACGAGAAGGAGTCAAGGCAGAGACTGTGGCTGAGTCCAGACACCACCCGGCTCTAACAACTGATAAGAGTTCAGATCCAGCAAAGTTGTTGCGGCCTGGCCACACCCACTGTGAGGAAGCCTCTCCATGCTGTGAGATAGGACCCTACGAGGACCCTTCCTTCTCCTGGGACCTTGGATTCAGTGAGATCACGGGAAAATCAGGGGCTCAAACCACTCACTTCCTGCTAGTGTTTGCTCAATAAAAACATAACTCATATTACTATTTATACAAGGGCACTATGAATAACCTCTGCAAACTTACCAATGATGAGGTTCCTGTCATTTGAGGGAGCTCTGGATATAGTACAACTTTTCAATAAAACATTAACTACATAAAGGAGGAGGAGCAAGAACACAAGAACAGAGCAAACAGAGCGCTATGCAGCAGCTTCTCTAGACACGTCAGTTTGACAACGAGGCCCCAACAGAACACTACACACATTTTGCAATCTTCCTTCCTTTCAATTATATTTAGAGGTTGGAGAGATGGTTTAGTGGTTAAGGGCAAGAATTGCTCTCGCAGAGGACCTGAGTTTGGTTCCCAGCACCCACATGAGGGCAATTCACAATACCTGTAACTCTGACTCCAAGGGTTCTAACACCCTCTTCTGGCTTCCATGGAAACCAAAATGCACATATACATGAGCATATGCACACATATATACACAAACAAATAATAAAACAAATATTTTCAAAAATTACATTTATTTATTTATGAGTAAGAGAGGCCAGAGGACAACGCCAAGAGTCAATTCTCTCCTTCCATCACGCGGGTCTTAAGGATCAAACTCATGTCATCAGACTCAGCAAAAATCACCTTTACCTGCTAAGCCATCACAGGAGTCTTTCTGCAAGCCTCATTGTGAATCATCACAATTACAAACCCAAAGAGACACACAGTCTGCCACATATGCCCATCCCTCATCAAGGAGCAAGGGAAGTTTCACCCATCTTTGGTCCCTTTGCTGAAATACAGGAAGAATTTTAAAGCAAACTCCAGCATGATACTCCACTACCCATCAAAACACACTTCCAAAGAATACTGGAACTTCCTTACAGACCACAATCAAACAGGCCGCATGACTCTCTTGCCACATGCTTCACCTGTCACTGTAGAGGGGTAGGGAGAATGAGAAAGGGCTGGCCAGCATGGTTACAGCATTTGTGACGCTGAGAGCTATAGTCTCACGAGGGCAGCGATCCACACGCCCGGGCAGGTTGGCTTTCTTCCTTTCATGACTATGACTGCCAACCACTAGGCCCAAAGAACGTCAGGAGGGTGATTATGTGGCCCATCAACCCCATGCAAGGAGGATGCAGCAACACTGCCGGCAGGAAAAGATTAGGTGGCTCTTACACCTGCCAAACTAGCTCCTCTTCCTGTAAGAAAGATGAGCTACTAGCTGGAGCCATGTGTTCCTAGGTCCACTCTTGGCTGAAACTGCTGGGTGCTGTGGCTCTTGTATGGGACCTGTCACACACTACTCATGGCTCAAAGGAGCTCCTGGGTAAGAAGAAGGCTGGAGGGGCTTCTCCTGTGGGAATTCCAGTCTCTTGTCCATGAATGATGTGCAACAGAGACTAAGACCCACCAGATCCGTGTCACAAATGAAGTCTCAACCAGAACACAGAGTACTATAGATACAACAAGTGGGCCCAACCAGCCAGCAAGAACACAAGAATTGTTCTGGGGTCAGAATAGTCCTCTTCACTGTACAACAGAATTTCAAAGCACAATGGAGTGCCCCATTTCCCTCTGCCGCAAAGCAGCTCCAAAGAACACCAGCACTTCAACCACACTCACACACTTCAAATACCACCTTCTCCCTACGTGCATCATAAATAAAGGCTTTGCATGCATTTGGAGGCCGATCCTGAAGTGGATGAGTGGGTGGGGCTCCTAACACCACATTCTCCCTGATGCTGAAGGAAAAATGCTTTAAAACCTAGCACCAAGGGCCCAGGCAGCAGCTTCACCCTTTCTGCCCTGTCACTGAAGGGGATAGAAAATTTACTTTCTACACCAGTCAGGCTTCTCTTACAAGAGCCAGCCCTCTGCCCTCTCCAGTCTGAAGCCCTCTCCCCATCTCAACAGCCTGTTGCTGTTCTGCCCTGGTCATTTAGCACTGTCTTCTCTCTAGCTAGGATGATTCCTTAATGCCAAAGCAACAGAGAGAGCACTGGAATGAGCGTCAGCAGCACTGGGTTCTAAATCTAGGTCCACAGCGGAACATACAGGCACAATTTCCCTGGGCCTCAACTTTTTCATGACACTACACTTCATGAATGGAGTGATACCAATCCCTCCTCCTGACGTCACAGCTAACAGACTGAACACTTTCCCCCACGATCATGGTGGAAGATTTAAAACCCAGCCAAAGCTAATCAACCTGCACATAGGACTAAACCCGTTTGCCGCTCCCAGGCCTAGAAGGTCTCTAGGGACACTGTAACCATGGTGGGGCCACAACACGGCACTGGGTAGGAGAATGCGAAAGGTAGACACATAACGAATCCTGCCCTAAATGTGCTGCACTCCAAGCTGGCCTCCTGTTAGAAATGGCAGTCTGAAGAACTCTTCAATAGAGGCCCTCAGGAGCTGTCTGTTCAGTGTATTCCCTAGAGTTCTAAGCCATCTATAGCACGAGGCACACTTGTTCATCTTAGGGCCCTAGGCTGAGCCAGGGTCATGGTGGGTCCCACAGAACCAATCAGCAGTAAGAAACAAGACTTACAAAAGCAGGACCATAGCTCACCAGCTCCCTACTGGGATGGAACCCAGGGCTTCATGCTGGTCAGGCAAGCACTCTACATCCAGGCACACCCCTAGCGTTCTTTTTACATTTTATTCTATCTTATTTCTGTTTGTGATACTGAGAATTGAACTCAAAGCTTCCCACAGTGTGGGCAAGTGTGCATGGGGGGGTATGTTGTATGTGTGTGCATGCGTATGCGTGTGTGTGTGTGTGTGTGTGTACTGGCCCCCTATGTGAATGCAGAGGTCAGAGGAAAGGTCAGGCATCCTGCCTAACACTCCTCTTATTCCCTTGAGACAGAGTCTTATTCAACCTGGAGGTAGCTCGCAGCCAGCAAGCTCCAACAAACAACCTTTCTGTCTTTCCCCACTGCACTCAAATTACAGGTATGCATGTACCCATCAGACTTTTCATGTGGCTGCTGGGGATTGAAACTCAGGTCTTCAAGCTTTCACAGCAAGCTCTTACTTGCTGAGCTCTCTCTCCAACCTGTTTTTGTGTTTGTCTGAGATAGGTCTTGAACTCCTGCTTCTGACTCCTGAGCACTGGGATAATAAGCCCAAGCTATCGTGCCTGGCTTCCATATGTATTTCTGTATTACAGAAGATTGAACCAGGGCCTTGTGTATGCTAATAAACATTCTACACTGAGCCAGGCTGGCCTTGACTATAGAGCCCAGGATCTACACTGTACCTTCCTCAGTATCCTCCAGCTCTGGCCTCTGCCTTTCTGCTTGTAGACTTAGGGGGACTGTTTCTCACAAATGAGTCATCTCTCCAGCCCCAGCTCTGACGCCTGTCCCTGAGGCCAATCATCTCCCAGGCTGGCATTATTTCAGCTGGAAGTCCAGCTAGGAACTCAGGAGGCCATGGTCTGATCTGCCAGGCATGACTGGCTTGGTTTCTACCAGAGAATGTAGCCTTTGATCTAGGCTTTCACCCTATTGCCCAGGACAGGAAGACTCCTCCTTCACTCTGCTTGAATGTGGGAGTGCAGAGGACCCAGGAGAGGCTGTCTGAGAAATCTAGGAGCCCAGGAGTGTCTGGCCTCTGCCAAGGTCAGCCATAACTTACTAGCTGCTGGTCTTCCTAGCTAAGGAGATTGCGCTGAGCTGTCACTTTACGAAACCAGTTCTCCCAGATCAAGAACAGTGTGGTACTTAGTGAATGGCTGGTGGGAAACCAGACACCCCTGGGAACAGCTTTGTTCTTGATGAAAGGAGGTGCTGGGGAAAAAAAACAAAAAAAACATTAGCACTCCTGCAGGTTATAACCCATTTTATTGTTAGCTGCACGCTGGGACAGAGAACCCGACTCTCCAATGGAGAGGACACAGCACCATAACACAATAGCTTCAAAAAGATGAGGCAGTTTTTCTCACAGTGAGACAAACAGATGCATCTGTGTGTAAACGTCTACAGAAGTGGGGTGACTGTTACAAAGCTGGCAGAAAGGCAGCCTCTCTCTGAGCCCTTGACAAAGGCCAATTCTGCACCCAGCATGACGACGGGGACAGCTTGCTTGAGCACCTCACTATACAATGGTACCACAGCACACCAAGTCCTGGGGAGGCAGAAAGAAGGTGCCATATCTGGATGCCAATAGGACTAGTGCATACCAGTAAGAATGAAGTGAAGGCTGGGCGGGCGGTGGTGGCGCACGCCTTTAGTCCCAGCACGTGGGACGCAGAGGCAGGTGGATCTCTGGGACTTCGAGGCCAGCCTGGTCTACAGAAGAAGTTCCAGGAGACAGTCTCAAGAGCACCTCCACCTCACACCTTCTAACACCCAAACCCCAAACCCCTGTCTTGCAGCTCTTTCACAGCACAGGGCTAGCTGGCAAAGTGGGCATGTCTCGGTGGGGCTGAGTCACATGCTAGATTCCAGTCTTGAAGTCCTCACTTCCTTACCTCCTTAGGCAGACAGACCCACAGTATACCAGAGAAACCCAAAGGAGGGCATAGGAGTGCCTATGTGATACTTAAATCACTACCTGCTGTCCTTGATGATATCTTAAATCAAGTCCCTAGTAAGGTGCGGCTCTTAGGTTCCCAGCCACCCAGTATCAAAGCATAATACAATTCCTATCCTCTTAAGTGGACAAACTCCATCCTTTCTTGTTATTCAAAGCAACATCCTCCCACGAGGCAATGCACCATGGCCTCTTAGATTACCAGACACCTCTTAATACACCCCACCAAGGACCAGCATTAATATTCCTTTTCATCAAGTACAGCACCCCAGGCTGGTTTTGCTTTGAGGTCTGGGTCCTCAAGGCTGTAGGACCCAAACCATCAGAAGTGCAGGTGGGATAAAGTATACTCCACAAGACAGCAGCCTCCCTCAGGAGTTAACCAAGGAATGTCAGCAACCAGAGTCAAGGCCCCAGTGAGCCTTTTCATGTCCTCCAGATTCACAGTTCTCCTGACACATGAGTGACTTCAACAAAAACTCTTGTGGCTATCCTCCCTGCCTCCCTCCACTGCATCAGGGCCATGATCCACGCTACTGCCAGTTCCAACAGTGGCAGTTTGGCACTGATCACAGCTGGAAGACTGAGAATTCCAGGGCAGCCTAGGCTATGTAGTAAGACCCTGTTCCCTTTCTCCCTGAGACTGCTATGGTCCCCTACCTTCCTGGGTCTTACTATATAACCTGGGCTGGCTTGGAATTCTCAATCTTGCAGTTGCCCGAGTGCCAGGATTGCAAACATGCCCTTCCACACTCTGTTCTGAGCAGGATCCACTCCCTACAGCACATCTCCACGTCTAACAGAGGTTAACTGCACAAATTTTATTTCAGAAGCCAATGGCGCAGAGAAAAATGACGGGCAGAGAGCAGAGACCAGGGTTCTGAAATCAACACAGACACTCAGGCCAAACACAGTGGCACACACCTTTAATCCCAGCACTAGGGAGGCAGAAGCAGATGTATCTCTGTGAGTTCCAGACAGACAGGGTATACAGTGAGACACTCACTCACTCACTCACTCACTCACTCACTCACTCACTCACTCACTCAC
>LOJH01021779.1:332-17576 GCA_001685095.1 Ellobius talpinus
TTTAAAATTCTAATTAACCCAATTAAAAAATGGGGCACAGAACTGAACAGAGAATTCTTAACAGAAGAAGTTCAAATGGCCAAGAGACACTTAAGGTCATGTTCAAGCTAGGTCCTTGGGCAGCAGAGGAGAGGGTGCCTGAACTGTCCTTACTGCACTATCATGCTGATGATTATCTTGAATATCACCATAGAATCTTCATCTGGGGATGGATGGAGAGAGAGACAGAGACCCTCATCAGAGGAACGGACTGAGTTTCCAAAGTCCAGTTGAAGAGCAGAAGGAGGGAGAGGATGAGCAAAGAAGTCAGGACCATGAGGTGTTGGTCCACCAACTGAGGCAGTGTGCCTGCTCTAATGGGAGCTCACCAAATCCNNNTAATGGGAGCTCACCAAATCCAGCTGGACCGGGTCTGAATGAGCATGTGATCAATCCGGACTCTCTGATTGTGGCTGACAATGGGGGCTGACTGAGAAGCCATTGATAAACGCAGTGCGCCTTTTTTTAAGGCATGTTCTGGCTTTTTTGGGACCCTAGTCTATATGTATGCACAGCTCCCTAGGCCTGGATGTAAGGGAGAGGGCCTTGGACTTCCCACAGGGCAGGGTTCCCTGCCCTCTCTCAAGCAGGGTGGGAGAGGGAGGAGAAGGTGTGGGGGAGCGGGAAGGGATTGGGAGGAGGGAAGGAAATGTAAATAATTGAATGGAAAAATAATAATAATTAAAATAAGATCAAAAAACAGAAAATGTAGTTTATTCTCAGGGAGTCTCACTGAGAAAACTAACTTCACTTTAGGGTAGGCCACATACACAAGAGTATATGGTAAATACAGAATGAGCTCAATGGCCTTTTCTCAAGTTCTCTGTCTCAGAATGTGGTGTCAGGACACTTTTTTTAACTTTACAAATCATTTGCATATATTTTATGGCTTCCAGTTTAGTGTTTTCATGGGATGTGTATACATACAAATGTGTGTCTCTGAGACCATATGTCTTTAGTGTTTTTTCTTTTGTTTGTTTTGCCCTATTCTGATTACTTTGTTTTACCTTTTTATATTGTATTTTATTATTATTCCTTAGATTCTTGTTTGTTTTCTAAGGTGTAGATCCAGATTGGAGGGGAGGCAGCGAGGAAATGGGAGAAGTAGAGGGAGAGGAAACTGCAATCAGAATATATTATATGAAAAAAATACATTTTCAAACAATGGTGAAGACATCAAAGATTTATAAAACAGTAGTGATTCCAAAATATTCATTATACCCTCCATTTTCTCTTGTTTACTTCATCACATAATGGTTTTTGCATGAATGTATCTTCAGGATATACAGCAATGCAGAAAGGAATCCTGTAAACCTGTGATCATTTAAACAATGTTTTCAGTCTTACTGAATTGAGGGTTAGAGGACTCATTTGCTTGCTTTGGGGGTTCTTTTAATAAAGGTACATGTTCCAAATATTTTGAGTGGGGTTAATACATAGGGGAAGCAAGGAACTCTAACCTTTTAGTTTTTGACAGAAATTTGAGGTTTTGAACTTTCTTCTTAATATTTATCTATCTACCAACTTATTTATTGGTATAATTGCAAATATGTGTGTGAATGTGTTCCTGTTGTGGTGTGCCAATGAAATCAGAGAGCAAGCAATATGAGGTGGTTCTCTTTCACCACTCGGGTGGAACCCTCCAGGTTGGTGACACGCACCTTTACCAGCTGAGCCATCTTGCCTAACATTTTAATCCACATCTCCTAAAGAATAAGTAAGAAAGTTAATGATTTCCATGTTCAATGGTTTTTAAAATGCATTTACAATATGGCTTACTCATTTTGCAAGAACCAGGACATTTCAATTGGACTTTGATTTATAAAATTGTGGTTCTATATTTTGTGTGCATGTAGTATAAAGTATAACTGTATCTTCCTTTACAATATTCACCTTTTCTAAAACTTGCCTTTGTCTATTATTGCAAATGTGAGAGGATGTACATTAAATTATTTCTGTTAGTATGTAGATACATTGGATGTAACGTATCAAACGCTTATTGAACAATCTACAATGGAAGAAGAACCTCAAGAAAAAGAAGAAAGAAAAGAAAACAGGATATACAGATGTCGGGAGAGCAAGGGAAGAGAGGTAGAGGGCAGAGGAAGGGAAAACTTTTAAGATATACAATATTTTAGTTTTAGGCAATAACTAACTCATTTTCTCCCCCAAATTGATCTCCAATTCCCAATAACTGTCCACTGTCTATAGCTTATCATCAGGGGTTGGGGCCTGGAGATCAGCTACAGCATCTTCTCTAGGATTTTGATCAGCTTTGAACTTCTACAGTTACCACTACTTGAGTTATTACAAAAATTAAAAGTGGAAGAAGTTGAAAGGAGATATGGTGGGTGTGATGGCAGTTATGGAGAGAGTCGAATGAAAAACTGAGAGCACATGTGATTATATTTCCTTGTATACATGAATTAAATTATCAAACATAAGGGGAAAATTCAAAGATGCATCATATCTTCTTCATCATCTAACATAGGGTATATTGCAGAGAACTGAGCCTTAGCACTGAAATCTACATAACTTGTTTTTGGTGTCATTTCTATTTTCTTCTATTTCTTCCCATGAACAAAGATGTTGGTATTTACTTCTTCTTGATGTCTAAGACAGATACTTGGAAATATATTTCCTCTGGTTACTTGATTCTGAAATGCAGTCAATGAAACAGGTTTAATAGAATTATGTGTAAAATATGTATGAATAGGCCTTGAAGCCTTAAGACTTCTTTTTAAGTAGTTAATGAACACAAAATCTCTGTTCTGTGTGAGTTGGATTGACTACTGGTGGATAATTTTGACCCAATGTATTATTTCTGTGTTCTATTGCAAGTTAGATGAGTCAAGCATGATGGTGAAGATCAGAAGTTCAAGACCATCCTCTGTTGCATAGCAAGTTCAACCCAGCCTTACTACATCAGATGCTACCAAGAAATAAAATTAAAAAAAGAGGCTGAATTATCTGTTTTGATATAGCTGAGCTTAGCTTAAATCTATATCAGCATCAGTTTTTAGAGCAAATTCCATCTATGGGACTGGTGTAGGAGGTCCTTCTGTCTATGTGTTGCTTTCATTGGTCAATAAAGAACTGCTTTGAGCCTATGGCAGGGAAGAACAGAAATAGGTAGGGATAAGGTAGGCTGTATTCTGGGAGGAAGAAAGCAGAGTCAGGGAGCCACCATGGAGCCGCCAGAGTCAGACATGCTGAATCTTTCCCAGTAAGCCACTGCCACATGGCAATACCCAGATTGATAGAAATGGGTTAAATCAAGATGTGAGAGTTAGCCAATAAGGATCTAGAGCTAATGGGCCAAGCAGTAATATAATTAATACAGTTTCTGTGTGGTTATTTCAGGTCTAAGTTAGCTTGGCAGTTGGGACAAACAAGCGGGCCCTCCCCTTGCAACATGTGATAAAATACTTGTCTCTACCATATCATAAAGCTCATTCTAGGTCATTTATTATGATTATTACTATCTCAGTTAATATTACTATTTTAATTCATATTCCTCCCCAGGTTTGCTGATATTTGCATGGGTCTTGACTGCTAATAATGGACCAGCCAAGTACTTAACATCTTTACAAAATCTCCCCCTCAGCATTGGTCACTTCCTGAGAACACAATTTCCTTCAACTTTCCAAAATCACCAGCTTCCCACTTTCCTTCATACGTGTCTCTGTACATTTTCTTTGTAAATTGGAAGGATTGGTGCTATCCACCTCACATTTCCTCACCTCTTTTGTAACATGTTTATCTGCTAAAGAGTTATAATGGGGGGAGGGTCTTCACCCTTTTCCCCAAGACGATTAACAGATCCATAGTCAGCATGGACAAAAGGCATGTGTCAAAATTCACTCTCGAGTATCTTATTTAATTGTTCTTGTGTCATTTGCTGACAAATTCTTCTCTCTATGCTGAATTGACCTTCACACAATTGTAAAATGATCAATTTTCCCAGTATTTAGGGTTCACCTTATTGGCTATACAGTTTGCTGATCAAGGGTTCTGTCAACACAGCAGAAGTGTAAGCATAACATTAATTTTTAATGACTTAGAGTAACACTGTACAAGATCTATGCAGTTGCTTTTTTGCTCACACACATAACCCCAACAAATATGTCTGAAGCAGGATGTTTAATTACTGGCCTCTGGGTCTGTATTTTTATGTTATTTATATACTGTGTGCTTAATACTGTGTGCTAATACAGAATGATCACTTTGTAAAGCACAGTGAGCTTCCTTTTTATTTCTTCTTCAAGCACAAGTGTTTAAACAGGGTAACAAGTAATGTATGCATCTATTGAAGGAATTGTGGAAATGCTTCTCTTCCTCTAATTCCTTTGCAGATCATTGGGCAATAAGGAAGGACTTTCTGAAGGACTTGAACTGGAAAGAGATTTATTTGAAGCAAGAGTGCTAGGGACCTAACAGACTATGAAAAAGTGTTAGGACTACAAAATAACATTTAAAGATGCATTGGCTTTGGGAAATCATCCCCAATGATGCTCTGAAGATAATTATTGCATAGGAAAATTCCCATAGATGACTGTGACTCCCACTAATCTTGTGAATATAAACATTTGCATGTGCTTTGACTTGTTGCTTATTAGTTCAGCATGTGTTAACATATATAACCCATACTCATACTTAAAGTTGAATAATTTATCAATTACTAAGCATAATGAGCTAGAAAAATAACATGACAGCACCAAAATAAATGTTCAAATTATATAGTAAGTAATATAGAAATACACATTTCTCTTTGGAAAAAAATGTTAGATTCATTTTTATTCTAGTACTATTAAAATATTAAAGTTTCTAAGTATATATTAAAATATTGTACATTCAAGGAAACATTTGACAAATAAGCACATATTATCAAACCAAGCAATATTGCAAAGCTATTTGGAAAGGATATATTTCAAAGATCAAAGCATTGTGAACTGGGAATAATAAATTGCTTGATGAATGATAAATAACCTTCTTTCATAAGTTGTGGGTCTGCCAATCACACCCCCTTCCTATTCTTTGGTGACCGAATACAGGTCAGAGATTATGTGTTAGTCATCTCCCATGGATGGCAGTCACTTCTAAAGACTACAACATCATCTCTCCCAAACTACTAAATGCCCAGTTGCCCTATACAAGGTTCTCACTACCTTGCTTTACAACATATAAAATTAACTCCAAAGAAGGTGAGTAGCAAGTGACAAAGATATAAACAAAGAGCATGGAGGGAAAGACCACAGAAAAGAAAGAGACAGATGAGTAGGAAGGAAAAGGCAGGCAAGATATCCTCCAGGTAAGGACTGCAGAGATGGCCAAGACGATGAAGGCACTTGCTGAAAATCTAAGTTTCATCTTCCTAGTGGGAAAAAGGAAACCTATGCTGGAGGTCTGCTGGCTTTCACAAACACCATGGCTTGTGTGCTTCCCTCCACCCAACAATAATAAACAAAAATTAGGAGAAATAAATTTAAAAAATAAAACATAAACCAAAATCTCTTCCAGTTGGGACAACTAATGAAAGGCTCATGGAAAGGTCTCAAGTACTCTTTAAAAAATGTCCTCTGTAAAGTTTAAGAGCAGAGACTGGAATGGACCAGAAAGAATTTCTCTCAGGGAAATGAAAAAGCACAATGATGAGGAGGCACAGCTAGAGGACAGCAGGTCACCACACAGCTCCCTTTGCTGATACTCATTCCCCTGGGACATTGCATTCAGGCAACCACAGCTCTGTCACTGTCTAAACATTGCAGCTGGCATACCATCTCAGGCGCGTGCTTAGGTCCAGCATCTGCATCCCACGGTGTCATCCTTGTCTGCATCAGCTCCCTTCAATCCACTCATGAGCAAGGAAGAAAACTTCAATTTATTGTATTATTATTTTTTTATACATTCTCATGAGAAGCAAGCTCAGTGTAGCATTCCTAAGACTTTTCTTTTTCTATTTTCCTTTCCATAAATGTGGGAAAAGCTGTTAGCACAAATAATCCACAGCCCAACACTCATAACATGAGTATAATGGCCTGGCTACTTTCCTGCTCCACCATGATGGAAAAAAAAACACCCTCCAGTTTAATAACTAAATTAATTTTTCCTCCCTCAACAGCATGTGCAATTATTAAAGTCAGAAAGATCTTGGCAGCCTCTTGCGCTGGTAAATAAAATGTTGCATTCACATCGTATGATTAATTAATGTTCTTGATTTTAGGAGATATGAAATCGCTTTACATTCCTTGTGTTACTGAATAACCTAACTGCATTATTTCTCAGGCTCTTTTCACATTCACACAGTTAAATCACAAGGAACAAACCACAAAAGCTACACTTTATTCTGCATTCCTATGCGAGTAACAGAAAGCAAGATTGGAGGAAGTTCATAAAAGAGAAGGAGAAAGGTAACTCCAAAAACAGAGAGAAAGAAGGGAAGAAGAGGTTTTTCATTTCTCGCCAGTGGTGCCAAGAAAAGCAAGTCTTTTAACTTCTTGTTTGCCTATGGTGTGCAGTGTTGTTAGTAATCTTATCCACAAGTCAGAAATGGTAAAAAATAAAATAAAATAAACACAGTACCCAAGAGTCAAGAAGATACCAATGAAATCCTTAGATGCTGTAATCTTTGGGTCCCTGAACCAGCAGCCACAAACTCTTCAGGTCCTGGAAACGACAAAATGTGTCACTGGAGTCACAAAGGAGGATACTGTCAAGCAGCATGTTCATCCCTTGTTTATGGAGTATTCCGAATCCAATAAGAAAATTGCACATTTTACTTTCTATTGAGGTGCCATGAATATTGCAATAATAATAATAATAATAACAATAAATCATTATTACTGTAACTTTCTGCCACATTTTACTATACATTTTTCTTCAAGTTCAATATTGAATGATTAAAGTTATGCATTTCTTCCCCAAACAGACAAATGATTGTTTTGTATTTAACTATCATTTCAAATAATTAAAACAGAAAGCTAGTTACCATATTTGGAGGTAGCTGTTTGCTGTCTCAGCAGTCCTTCAAACCCCAAGAGCATCTGGGCTTGAGGGCAGGACAGGAATCCAACAGATCAGAGGACTGTCACTTTGTGTCCCATGACTAACCTTCCCAATGAAAGATTAATAGATAAAAATAAAGATTCTAAAAAGTAGGACAATCCAGGTGGTCGTGACACACGCCTTTAATTCCAGCACTCGGGAGGCTAGGACAGGAGGATCTCTGTGAGTTTGAAGCCAGCTGTGGTCCACAGAGTGAGTTCCAAAACAGGCAGGGCAGTTACACAGAGAAACCTTGTCTCAACAAACAGAGAGACAGACAAACAAAAATATGAAAAACATAGTTGCCGACATATATTCTGTTAAGGAAGCAAGATGCATTTTTATTTTTCAGTTGCTCTCTTTCAGTGTCTGTTCCCAGTTCAATCTGTATAATGGAAAGCCTTCAAATAATGTTTTATTTTTACCAAAAGCCATTGTTCTCTAAAAGAAGGAAAGGAACACCTGTAAGTTATATAAATGTAGTAGGCATTGGCATTTCTGGATAATTCAGAAATAGATCGAATAGATGCTAAGAATTTTGAAGTCACAAAGACCCACTCTTTGGACCTAAATGCTGCTTTCTACCTAAACCCTGGAATACTGATAAAGACCATTGAATTGACCTTAAGGTAATCAGTAATGCTTATGCAAGAGAAACATGATTCTCCTAGAAACCGTGACAACATGACTCCCCTACTACCATTTCTGAGTTAAATAAGCATAAGCACATGTGTTCATGTGGAGGCCAGAGAGCAAGGTTAGGTGTTTTTCTCAGTCACTCTCCACCTTACATTTTGTAATAGATCTGACTGAACGTGGAGGTTTCTTGTTTGACTACATTGGTAGCCAGCAAGCCCAGTGATCACACTACTATGTCCCCACCAAGCTCTGGGGTTATTACAGATGTTCAGCGCTGCATATGACCTTTATATGCATGCTGGGGATCTGAACTCAGGTCCTCACACTTGCTCAGCAAGCACTTTGTCTTCTGAGCCACCCCTATTCCTCGGTTTTAAAATGTGCCTTGCTTCAGTGTTTTCAGTTTCTCCTGATCACAACATATGTTGCCTGTCTTGTTCCTGACATGTGAAGCTTACTGTTTCTGCAGTTTTGCTAAAATACTTGAAATATTTGATGTATTTGTATCCATCTGGATTTTAATTAAATGCAGAAATAATTGTATAGTCCAGATTTTAACACTTATTTTCTCCTGGTCTTTAAAAATCTGCATGGTCTTTCACAAACAAAACCAAGGGAACATTCTAAGATTATTTAACACTGTGTCTGGAAACATTCATTTTCATCTTCAACCCAGATTTTCCTTATCACATCAGCACAAATTGTACTATTCTTGAATCTAACTCTTCCTGCCGTACTTTCTTGCTATTGAGATTGTTTTTTTCTTATTTTTACAAAAAGATGAGAAAACCAAGTGTGATAAAGCAGCTTCCTCTACCTGGGTAAATAAAGCATGTTAAAAAACTCATGAGTTATGATTCTACCTACAAAAACAATAAAAATCCTATATTCAGGAGTTCCTCCTGCATCTAAACTAATAGCTCAGTCTATCAAATTGGAAACAAGATATAGAAAATAACTTTATACCAAAATTTGCTGTACCATCCGTCATTTCTCTTTTCCAGAAAAAAACACCTTCAGTATGACATGTATGATGCTGTTCCCAATATAAAAATCATGATATTTCTTATCCACAGAACAAAAATGGTTCTCAAAAATCATTTCGACTAATTTCATAAGTTATATTAGCACTATGAAAACTCATATATGGTTCCCAGTCGACTAAAAAAAATACAATGCACCCTAAGAATATATATTCAAAAATAAAATGAAGATTCATTGGAGACAGCACTTCTCCCTTTAGTATTCAGAGAGCATGAGCTTGGAATTGGCTTCACCTGCCACTGGTGATTAATTTGCTATTTCTTCCAATGTCTCACTTTGATTATTAATGATAATGATTTGATTTATGAGTTCCGTTCACTGAATATTCTCAATTTCCAGAGATATACTCTTCACAGAAGAGGAAAAATGAGAAGTGTGTGGGTGAGCAGGGAGGGCTATTGGTGAGATGGTGACTCAGGTAACAAAATGAAGCATTATTTCCCTCTAGACACCAGTTCAAGTCTGTAGTCCCATGATTTGCTAAGGTGCACAAGGAAATCTCAAGGCCAGAGCATAGATATGCTGTATAATGAATGAGAAAACTCCATCATGATCCCACCTCTGTTCCGAGGTCTTGTCTTTTTCTGTGTTGTAGAAATGAACAATATTTGAGACCAGCAGGTCTGGATTTTTTTGTACATAAATGATTACATGCAGCAAACCCTTCCATTTGACTTCCACATTAGCATATAGTCATTTACGCATATATTAAGGCGCTGAAATTTTTGCGGCTGTATGAAAAGATTCCTGTTCTCAGGATAGAATTTCATAGACTTAGCACAATGGGCAGCAGCCAGAATGCTTAGAATACCAAACTCTGCCATGACGACTCATCACTGATAAGGGAGTAGAAAGTATTTATCAATTTTCATAATTGCAAAAAGATATCAGGAATAATTGATTTCTAAAGGTTGAAAGCTACAAAGGCTCTCGTATTCCTTTAAAAAAAAATCTCCTAGAAAACTAGAATAAGGAAAATATAATTCTCCAGATTCTATATTTGTAAGGGGAACTGAGGACCTACAAAGATTCTCAAGCCTTGAGCTATGTGACTATTCACAGAGGTTTATTAGCCTTGATTCCCAGGAATTTCTCAATAAAAGTCTTAATAGTATCTAATGTTACTGTTATAAACGTTCCACAAGCAGAATCTCACGTTTATGTTCTTGCTGATTCCTCACAACGAATAATGAGGTAAGTGCTGCTTTCTGTTTTTAGGGTGCAGAGAAGTTAGGGAACTTCTGCATCACACAGGAAACATGGAATAATGACCCTAGTAGTTGGTTGTAAGTTCCTGTCCCTTGTTTTATGATGGTTTTGCCACAAACTGTGATTCACTCGAGGCCATGTTTTGTCATAGTGAACTTCATCTCTCGTTGGCAAAGGAGCAATCTGACTCTCAGAGAGCTGAGATTGAAGTGGTAGCTTTTAGCATCACCTGCTAGCTGGTAGCTGCTGTTGAATATGCCACTGACTCACACCCTAGACAAGGACCCTTCAGTGTCCAGAATGTATCAGCTGATTGTCCTCCTAGAGTTTCTGTACCTGGAACCTAGCTAACATGTACGGGAAAAGATAAACCGGGTTTGTAACTAACTGTTTGTTTTCACTAGAAGGGTTATTGAAAACCCAGACATACTTTCTCAGACATTGATTGGCTGAATTGTGTTTGATTCTTATCAAATCTGCATTTTAATCAAGCCAACCAAAGTCCCTAGAACCCTTCTAAGTCATCACCTCTTCACCTCTCCTTGAAGCATCTCTTCTGCATCGAATAAGGAATTTCCTCCTTTGTCTTCTCAAAGGGCAGCCCTTCTGCTCCCTTGTTTCAACCACGCATAGATACACTGATGATTTCCACATGAATTTCTCTCACTGTTTTCTGGATTCGTGTGCATCTGTCCAGTGAGCAGCTTCATCTGTATGTGAAAATGGAATCACACACCACACACTTCGACCAGACACAGCAGTGTTCTCGGTATCTTCTACTTGTATTCCACTTTATGGCATTCTTGCCGCCAGATCTCAAGAAGCCCTTCTCTACCCCTTTCTCTCGCATTCTACATCAAACCAGTCATAGTTCTGAGTTCTATTTGGCTTGACTGTGTGTGTGATTTAGGCATCTGTGTGTGTACGTGTGTGGGGACATGTGCTCATGTATGTGCTTGGAGGACAGAGGGGGAGTTGGGGTGTCCTCCACTATCATTATCTACCTCATTTCTTCGAATCAAGATCTTTTACTCATGTAGAGGTTACTATTTTTATCATCGTCGCTATAATTACTGCTAAGCTAGCATCTAACATGGCCCAGCAGTTCACTTGCCTCCCTGCCTCCATCCTCCTCCTCTGCTGGAGGCGCAGATACACACAGCCACACCTGGATTTGCACAAAGGTGCCAAGATCTAAACTCAGGTCCTCACACTCGGGCAGCTAATGTTCTTTCTCCCTAAGCCATCGGCCTGTCCTCTGTGAGTCATATTTAGTTCTCAACTTCATCTTATCTTCTCCATTCTGACGACAAATGACACAACTTCGATCCTCAGACTCTTGCTTGGATTGGAGGATGGACCCATTCTGGTACCCCACCTATGTACATTGTCATTGCTCTACCAAAATACCTGAGTAAGTCAAACCTACAAGGTAGTCTTTAGCTTATTGCTTGACAGAATTTAATTCATGGCCATGGTAGAACAGTGGTAGAAGGCCATGGGAAGGTAACATGGCACACACCATACCATCCAAGAAGCAGAGTGCACCTGTGATGGCTGTTTACTCCTCCCTTCTCACTCCACTCGAGTCCTCAATCCTTGGCTTGGTGTCCCCCATGTTTGGGGCAGATCTTTTCTCTCTTAGTATTTCCTCTCAAGAAGCATCCTCACAGACCTACTCAGAGGTGTGCCTTTCTAACCCCCATAGGTCTCAATCAATCAGGTTAGCATCCTGGTTGTCTCCAAAGACAACTATAGTAGTGTGACTGAGAGGGCCCAGAGTACTCTATCACACCTGCTTACCTCTTCCAAAGATTCCCAATCTTTAATCCTGACTATGGATGCTTCTTTTCCCTGTCCAAATCACAGGGGTATAATTTGGAGTGTCCAGAACAGTAATCACAGGGCACAACCTTGAACTGGAATACAGAGTAATGCCAGCAAATAGGTCGGGGCAAACTTGAGGAGACCGTCAACTGTGTCATCTTAATATACCATATATCTATACCCTATATTGCATTCTTGTGCCTCTTTCTGTATCGACAACTACCTTGCAGTGCTCTGGCTGATCATTCTCTCAGCCTGGCCACTTTCACCCTTCTGAGCCATAAGTTTGCTATTTTTGCACCAACCAGCTTTAGTTTTAGCATTGTTGAAATGCCGGGGAAGTGAGCATTTTCCTTTATTATTAATGTTGTGTATAAGATTCCTTTGCTTTTATAACAGGCATGTTTACATATGGACTTAAAACAAGTTATTTGAGTCAAAGAGGGAAAGTGCTTTATGGTATAGTTTCTATTAATACAAGGGAAATACTTTCAATATGGAAATTTTAGCAGCTTTGTTTGCTTCCCAATATAAACATATCTTAAAATATTACTATTGGATCTGCTTCCTTGAATCTTCAAGACATCGCTCAGGCCAACCTGATGTAGATAATTTTTCATTAAGACTCTTCTCCCATGTAATTCTAGGTTGTAGCTAAAACTAGCCAGCTGAATTTTAATTTATTTTTTAAAAACCATAAATGAGGCAGACAGGATGATGGTTTTCACAACAAGAAGTCAGAAGTGTAGAGTAGAAAACCAGAAACTTCCTGGATGAACTCTGCCACCTCCACTGACTATGTTGCCTTCAACACATAGTGGCATTACTATGGCAACTTCGTGGGGCAGGAAGCCCCAGAGTACCCAACAGGATCTACATTAAGTTGTTGTTGTTGCTTAAAGAGTTTGTTACATTTTTTCTTATTTCTGTTATATGATCATACAGGGATTTTTTTTGTCATATCAAAACCCAAAATAGAGTGGAGCATAGCATTACATAAAGACAGAATAATTTGTTAATATCAAGGATCTAAGCAACATGGACATTCTGTGACTCTTCCAATCATAAATTAATAACAAAGTCTGGATTTTTTTCATTTGTTGAAGCAAAATCAAAGAGAATTTTGAAGAGCAAGATCTCATTGCTCTGTACTGGGAATCAAGCCCTCGTCACTCTTAATGGGTGTTCCATGCCAAGTTACCTAGCCCCTAGGGGTGAAAATTTCCCCTAAAAAGACCTGGAAGGAATTCAAGGATGCTAAAGGCTTGAATAAAACTTGATTTAATATGCATTGTACATTTTTATTACCCTCAATGATATGTTATAATTACCTCCTTAAATCATGTGAGAAAAACTTAAACACATTATTAGTATATGATAATATTCCCAGAACAAACTAGTTTGGTGCTAGTCTCTCTGGAAAGAAGAGAGTGGGTAACAAGCAGGCTAATAAAACAGAAAATGAGTTAGACAGAGGAACAAATACTATTCTACAAAATACCAGACAGAAGATTTAAACAAATTCTTTTGTGCTGGAGCTATGTGGTAAAAAGACAGAGGTTCATTTTCAGTACTGCAGGAGATTCTAAAATGTGAATTTATTCTTTCTGTTGTCATGCCTAAGTTCAACCAAACATGATTATTAGTGGTTGTCGGAGGGGGCTGCTTTAAGAAGTCTTACCTTCACAAAGCATTACAAATGCTTTCAGAGAAGTCGTAGACTAGGAGGCAAGGCCCATAGCTCAAGTCTTCCAGCGCTTCTGTTTGTGTTTGGAGGTGGCCTGCAGTGTGAATCAGGTCCCCTCTTCTGACATTCTGTAGGCCCAGGAACGTGCAGGAAGAGGCAGGTTTCTTCCTGGAACCTCCTGGGGCTGGCGAGGGCTGGCATCCAACATGGGGTGATGAACCGTAGGTGGGAGCTGGCTCTTCTGATGCCTGACTGAAGATCAAAACGGAGTTGTGTTTGGGCAAATGTCTTTCAGAAAGCCAAACGTTGGAGCATATAAAACTGAACCTTTAGCAGTGTGTTCAGAGAAACGGGCTGGTAGACATTTTATAGCAGCCTACAGTATTAAGTTTTGGCAGAATGTGACTGCCATCGTTAATGAGGCTAATGGGTTACTCAGAAGCCTAAACCCTGGGTGGGATGGGGTCTAGGTGGGAAAAGATGATTGTTTTCCTTTTTAAAAATTATAATTGGCTGTATTTACATAGCTGTAAGGAGACAGTATATACCTAATAGAAATGAGTAAAACATGTATTATTGCAGCTGAGTACTGTTTTTCTCCCAGGTTTTAAAGATCTAGGATAAAGAAAGGAACATTATGCCATGAAACACTGACTAATGGGGGCAACACATCCTCTGTGAAGATGTGTTATTTTTAACTGGATATATATTGTAAATAGTGGGGGCTTACAATGTTTCATTGTACAGAGGGTTGAAATGAAATTTGTGTAATCTTTCTTTAAAGGTGTGCATGAGAAAATTGGGTTTAAATATTTCTGTACAATTTGAGGAGATAATCAAGGCATCCTTTTCCCTAACCTTTTTATTTGCTTGAAGCTCGTAATCAATGCAGATTGGCTAGAACTGACCTGTGAGATGAATAAACAAGATAGCATCTGATGCCTATCTATGCAGATAAGTCAGGGCTTTAATCTCTCAGAAATAGGCAATCAAATATTTTATTATCATAAACTCAGATCTAAACTGTCAATAATTCTGAGGCTTGGGTGATCATCTAGACAGTGTAAAGTCAGTTTTAACAACCCAAACAATCTCATTTCGGATTTAATGTATTAGCTAACTCAGCCTAATTGATGGACAAGTTAAGTTCATCAGCTCACAGAGAGAATTCAAAATCTAGAGCAGTCCCAAACTGACCACAGAGAATCTGGATAAATAAGCTAACAAAACTATATTAATTTCACACATAAAGTATTGATAGAATGATTAGTTAGAGGACTGCCAACCCTTTGGTTTTATAGTCTAAAATTAAAAGATGTTTTCTTCATGAAAGTTATAATTGACATTATGTTTACTGTTGGAGGATAATAGTAACATGATGACACTTACATTGTGAAATGATTAATTCCAGTGAATTAGCTGTCATCACTTCACATATTGTGGGTGTGGGTGTTTAGATTTCAGATGTGAGAGTTTATGCAACATTTGTTTTTGTATGTTTATTCTACTGAGCAGAAGGTCCTCCTAGTTCATCCTCACTGTGGCTTTAGAATCCTAACTTTGAATCTTAGTGTCTTTCAAAGTTATGAGGCCAAATGGAAACAGTAGTTATGAAATTAAGAGTTTCCTGTCTGAGGTCTTTCTCAGACAAAGCAATGTAAGTTGAAGGAGTCACATTGCTGGTTCTTAAACTCCGAGGTGAAGGAACACATCTATAAATCCCTCCAGCATTGCAAACACATGAGGATGCACACTAGTCTTTCATGAACATCCTCTAACATGACTAAATTCATATGTATTTTTGCAAATATAAAAGCAAATCATATAGTTGGAAAGCAATAAAGGAAATTTCCAGAAATCATAGAATGGGAATCAAGCATCACATCTATAAAAGAAAATTCAGTTTTATAGCTGACAAAATGTCTAGGGGCCATTGGGTTGAATTCTGAATATTGAACACAAGCATTTAGCATGAGAAGAACAGAATTGATCTCCATTTTTTATGTCTTTGATTCAGCAACTCACTGTTATTATTGGTTTTATTCTATTAAAATGAAAAATAGGAGGGAGGAAGAAGAGTCAGAATATCTTCAGTCATGAAAAATTCTAGCTCAAAATGTCAAAGGTTCAAAAGTGACTTCCAATGCAAGAATGAATGTCTGTAAAATGAGCACGTCTCACAATCATCTTATTGAATCTGTTAGATTCTTTTAATAACAGTTCAGTAACTAATGGAAAATAATTCATATAGAAGATGAGTTCATAATGAAACACTAGAAAATGGAGAAATTTCAGTATCAAAATATAAGTTGAGAGATTCTACAGATTAAAGAACTTAAGATAATATTGGCAGGCAGGAGAGCAAGTGCCCATCTATGTCAGATGAGGGTGTCAGTGTGCTGGAGCCACAGCTGGAGGCAGTGATGAGCCACCTGATGTAGGTGCTGGAAATAAGCTCATATTGTCAGCCAGAGTGGCAAGCATTCTTAACCACTGACCCACCTCTGCATTATCTACTTCAGTAGTTATTTAGATCTTAGATACTTAGCCCCCTCTCTTCCTGATTAAGCACAGTTTTCTATAAACTACTTTTAACATAAAACATTATTTTGATTATAGATGGCCTTGTTTCTATGCTTAATAAATATTTTCTGAATACTTTTGTGCCTTTCCTCTTTGTTTGTTGGGATAATCTTTCTGTGCACAGGTTTTTTTTTTAAGATTTATTGTGTATACAACGTTCTGCCTCCATGTATGCCCACGCGCCAGCCGGGATAATCTTTCTGTATACTGTGTGAAGATGTATGAATGTTTTACCTCACCTGCCTGAGACATCTTCTGATTGGTTTAAGAAGGAGCTGAATGGCCAATAGATAGGAAGGAGAGAATACATAGGTGGAGCATCAGAGCAGAGACAGGAACTCTGGGAAAGAATCTGACATGGTAGATTCACCAGCCATTGTTGAGGAAGTCAGATGTACAATACTGAGGAGAGGTAACAAACCACGTGGTAGAATGTAGATTAATATAAACAGGCTAATTTAAGTTTTAAGAGCTAGTTTGGAAGAAACCCAAGCTAAGACCAAGCTTTCATAATTAATTAATAAACAGTCTCTGTGTCATTGCTTGGGGGCAGGAGGTCCAAAGAAAGACATATTACATTTGTTCTTGGGGCTTCACTTGCCACATTTCCCCAAGAGAGTGCTTTTGTATTCATTTTAATTCTTATGATTTTTTTTTTTACTGTTTTACTTATTTCTACTCTGATTTTGCTTCTACTCAGTTTGGGTTCTTTTTCCTTACCACAGTTTTTCAAATGTAACATATACATCATATTTTTCTTGTCTTTTTATCTTGAATGCAATTAAAATTATAAATCACTCTCTAAGTCTAATATGACTTCATTTCATAGCTCCAGCTAGGATTATTTTTGTCATATCAAAATTTTTTACAAAAATTCTTCTGTTTTCATTGTCAACCAAACATTAGATAATGTAGGAAAGAGTGTCTTTTGTTAAAAAAATGTTTTTGGTAGAAAAGTAAACATTTGTTATTGATTTACAATTCTTTGGTATTGTTGATAAAGACAGTGAGTTATAGCAAGTTATTTTTAACTTAAAGAATCATATTTTGTGCATTGTAGAAATTTTTGTAGTGAGACTGTCAAAATTACCTTTTATTTTCAATCAGTGTTAGTTTTTTGTGGTCTATCAGTTTCTGTGATAGATGATAGATAGATAGATAGATAGATAGAT
>LOJH01021781.1:2539-17838 GCA_001685095.1 Ellobius talpinus
TCCATGTCAGGTATTAGAGTATACTGTTAGAGGAAGTTGCAAAGTTCTGCAGTAATGAGTAAATAGAATTTAACTATCCCAGGTTGTCACTATTATTTGCCTTTTTTGGTAATTGCATCTAGTCTCCACACATTAGCAAATAGCATCTGATCTCAAAGAAAACACAACTTCTCCAATGAAAGCAACCAGATGCTCTCAATAGCAGCTCTGTTATCAGAAAACTGAAGTTAAACATTCTGATGTCACAAAGAGAAATACATGATTTCAAAGCACATTTGTTTATGCCCACACAGGGCCTGTTATGCTATAATATTTTCATTTTTGTTCTGGAAGTGAGTAGGTGATTTCTCAAATGCCAACCATTTCAGTACAGCTCCTAACACATATGAGAATGGCTGAGCTGCTCCCACAAATAGTATCCTCACATCTACACCATGAAATCTTGTGTTTCCAACTAGGTGAGACACAAACATGTTCAAAACTAAACTAATTTGAAAATCTGCTTCCATTAAACATATTCTCTCATCAAATAATATCTCATCAGACAAGAATCAGGAAAACAAGACAATGTAAAACCAAATCATTAAATAAGCTCTCTCCAAAAATAAATGTATGTAACTCAGAAGTAATTAAGAAGGAGTAAGTCCTACTGAGATTTATTCAACACTAATATAAAACTTCACATCTTCTACAGCAGACTATTTCTTTTCCAGGAGTCTAGATTTTATTCATTTAAAGTGTTTTAATACCAACATAAATAGTCATTTGAGGTTTTATTTTAGCCAATCTTAAAAGTTCTCACAAATTTCAATATTTGGTAATGTGACTTAATGGGGCTTTAAAGTAATAGAATAGGATTTTAAATAGAATAGAGATCATCCTAATTCTCAGAAATCTCATTCAACGAAAGAAATAATATATTATGGTTATGTAGCTCAACCCTTCTCATAGAGGCAATTTCTTATGATGAATATGAAGGAAAATAAGAAGTCACCATAAAAAGAGTAAAGCTAAGGAGCAGCAAAAGTGAGGGGCATGCAGACACTGACTGGGCACAGACCTTTCTCTCTCTCCTTCAGTGAGGTCGTATAAGTGGTTGGCACCTCCATCAGCACAGGCTCTGAAGAGAGCTTCAAACAAAAAAGAACACAAATCATTTCAGTACAAATGGCAAAGCACAGTGTCATGAATACACTGAAACACAAACGCTCAGAACACCCCCTGAATCGTAAGATTCACCTTATGGCACTTCTGTCATTACAGTGACTCTACAGCACATGCCTTTAATCCCAGGACTCAGAAGGCAGAGGCAGGCAGATCTCTGTGAGTTCAAGGCCAGCCTGGTCTANCCTGGTCTACAAGAGCTAGTTCCAGGACAGCTAGGGCTGTTACACAGAGAAAGCCTGTCTCAAAAAACCAAAACCAAACTAAACCAAAACACCCACTCCAAAAGAAAACAAAATAGAACCACCCAGAGACTCTAGGCATCTTCCTCAGTTCCTCTGAAAAAAGGTAGAGAGTGTGTGGTACTGGTACTAGCCTATTCTACAATGTGCTTTTCCTCTTCTATAAGAGAAGATAGGTTCATGCTCACAGTAGGGAGTAGGATACAGTTTCTTATAGTCAGTTGCTCTGAGCACATTAACATGCTGGCTTTGGATGTCCTGTGGGAATAGTAGTGTGATGTGAGATTTCCCCTCTATACGCTGAAAATACCATTGGTTAATAAAATAGCTGTTTTGGGCCTGTGATAAGGTAGAGCAGAGCTAGGTGGGAAAAACTAAACTGAATTCTGGGAGAAAAAAGGCAGAGTCAGACAGAGGCCATGTGGCCCAACCAGAGACAGACACCATAACTTTACCTGGTAAGTCACAGCCACATGGTGATACACAGATTAATGGAGATGGGTTAAATTAATATGTAAGAATTAGCCAATAAGAAGCTAGAGTTAATGGGCCAAGAAATGATTTAATTAATACAGTTTTTGTGTGGTTATTTCAGGAGTCTGGGCAGCCAGGAAACGATCAAGCAGCCTTCTCACTACAGTGGTGCTTTCAGGTGGTAGCCTCTCTCAATGTTCTGTGCCTTTTTTATCTCCTCTCTGGAAACAGTTAAGATCTTCCTTTATCGCCAATACTTTCAACTTCAAAACTGTGCCTAGAGTAACTCTACTTCCCAAAGTTGAAGATGGATCCCTTTCAGGTTCCCATCTTCGAGTGAAATATATTTGTGGAATATATTTCTCCAAATGTTGCATTCTTGTTTTCCTTCTGTATATGATCAATTACTTCAAGTCTATCATATCTCACAATTTATAAATTCTCTTTTCAATTATGTCAAATATTAATAATATATTGTTATTAATAATATATGCCAATAATATTAGTTTTAATTTTACTATTTCATATTATTAATCTATTTTCAATAAAGGACTTTTATGTTATTTGTTGCTAATTTATAAAGCTTTTTTAAAAAATAAAATAAAAATAAAAAACTAACACTATGGAATTGGACAAAACAAACTGAAGGAAAAGAGCCCTAGAGAAGACACAAGAAAAAGAAACTTACTCGTTCTCACACTGAGGAATCCCATAAAAACAATAAACTGAAAGAGATAATATATATGTAAAGGGCTGGTGCAGAGCTGTTCATGCTGCCTGGAATTCTGTGTGTTCATGTGAGTTTTGATCATGTTGATTTAGAGGATCGTGGCTTCATTTACTTATTTAAAAAAATTTTGCCCTAGGGGTTCAGATCAAACTTTTTTAACCCTGTAGCATAGGAGTAGATGCAAGATATTAGTGATTTAACAGGATATTATGGCAATTTCTTTAATATACCAAAGCCTTGTCTTCTGTACCTATACAACTACTAAAAATGAAACCACTAAGTATATTAGTTACTTTTTCATTGTGGATATATACAAGAGTAATCAGTAATAATGATGCCATAGACCTAAGTGAATGCTTCCTTGACACTTCCCCCACCTAAGATATTTGTCCCAGGCAAGGGGTAGAATGTGACCAGATTATCTGCCAAATAACTACATGAATTGCGTGTAGCCCAGTTGCTTATAGATTCCTATCTGCAGGTTTCCACTCTCTGTATTACCCTCAACTGCACTGTCTTCCAGGCTCCTAACAGAACAGCCTAAGTTCTGCTTATAGCATTCAACTGCTTTCCTAGTCTAACACTCCAGTGTCTTCCACACTAAGAAATCAGCATGAAAAAATGTCTGGGATAGGAATGGCTTCAGAGGAAACAGACTACCCTATTGACCTACTTCTTCATTTTAAAATGATCCTATCATCTTCTGTGTGCAAATTTAACACACAATATTTAAAAAATATTTAAATCTAATGTTTAAAAAATTAGAATATTTAATTCAAAATTTTGATGTGTTAACATAGCTAACCAACCCCATATATACGCACAACAGCCCCCAAAGCCTATTTTTCCATGTTCCCTGTTACAAAGAAAATAAAATACAAGTCAAGTGGGTAAAAATACCCTCAGTTATAGCTTGAGCCTCTTTATCTATGCAGTTGCGTCATTAAAGAACTAGTAATTTAATAATTACATCCTGCAATACATGAATACATTCGGCATTCAGGAAAGTTTTCTCTGTTTTTTTGTTAGAAGTTTTAAAATATAAAAGTTTACATTCTTAGAATAGCCCAAGCTAGTACCAAATATTAAATGAAAACAAGAGTTTTCATAAAATCAACTAATAGGGATGACTAATTTCACTAACTGCCCAAAATATTTTATAAGGACTGGAATCCAGGTTCATATTATGCCAAGAATATAACTGACAGAAGATCATAGAATCTGTATCACATTCCCCACATGTCAAAATCATCATAAGCGAAGAGGGAGAAATGATCTTACATAAAATGTAGTATAATATCACTGACTGGGGAGAATAAAAAGACTGATTAATAGAAACAGATGGTAAACGATCAGTAATTACCCTTGGAGTATAAAAAGTAATTCCCCATAAACAAAATTAACAAGTACATGAGCTCTTTTATGTAAAAATTTATTTACTAAAGCAATATAAAATGTACGAAATAGTGTTTAATTGATGAAGATTAACAANNNNTACTAAAGCAATATAAAATGTACGAAATAGTGTTTAATTGATGAAGATTAACAACTAGAATTATATCAATTTTCATACAATATTACACAGCAATGATCAGCTGACTTCAACATTTAATTCTTTTTAAGAGCCAGGGTAGAGCTCAGAGATAAGAGTGCTGACCTAGCATGTGTGAGGCCTGGTTTTACTCCCCACTGACATCATAAGCAATTAGGCACATTTACATTTGGTAGGCATCCAAGCTCATTTTGCAGTAGAAGAAAATAGAGCAAGGAGCCAATGTGTAATGTCCTTTAGACTAACAAAAGCTTCAAATGCAATGGGCAGTGAGAGATCGGCTTTAAAAGACGAGACATAAGGAATGCATTAATAAATCCAGTTCTGCAAAATTCCTGTTATTTTTGTCAACAACTACAATGATGGATTTAGAGCAGTTTATGAAAAGCAAAACACATGGTAACTACATTCATCCATGTTTACTAATGCTTTAAATAAAAACTTGAGCTAGAATACTCATGAGGAGATGTACAGACTACCCTCTCATTACACACAAACTAGAAATGGGGATTTATTCCATCTGAAGGAAAAAGAAATAATGTGATTATAAATAAAGTTTTGAAATAATGTGATTACCATAAGAAACCACAAACATTCTTTATTTTTTAATGCTTTATTCACAAAACGTCTTCAAATTTTACAAGTATAGAAATAAAATTGCATTTAAAAAGAAAATGTTTGAAGAATATGACAAATAATGCTGACATGGGTTCACACGTAGCAATTTGAAAACTGTGCAACACACATAACCAACAAAGGGAATGGCCGTGTAACATGACCAGAAGTAAAGGACACTCTAAAGGAGGAGCAGATAAATCACAATAAATCCAACTAAAATGTTCATTCATCATAATTAAAATTGTACTAAGAATTTCTGCATGAGTTATCTCTTAATGTAAAATGTCTGTTAGCTTATATAGCAAAATTCTTGCAGATTCGCCAAGTGATGGCTGAACAATTGCTTACTATGCTTCAAGTTGATAAACATCTGATGACTAAAATACACTAAAAATCACTGGGGCAGATTTTCTATTTCAACAGTTCTGGTATGTTAAAGATAACTTTAAGTGGTTTTTTTTTGTTTTTTGTTTTTTTTTTAAACCCAGGATTTAGCAATATTTACAAAAAACTGCATTCACAGTTACAGGTAAATTGGCTATTTCAAAATCTTCTGTTGAATAAAGTGGAGCAAAAATAATTTGACTTACTGCAAAGTATACTATTAAAGTAATTTCAAGCATTTATATGGGGAAAAACAGACAGAGAAGAGGAGGAGGAGAGGGAAAAAATCTTGCCATTTTATTAACTTATAAGAACACTGGAGTTCAACTTTTATCTCAGGTTCTATAAGCACTAACTAGTCCAGTGACTTTAAGCCAATCCAAGCAACTCTGATTCTAATGGGAAATCATCAAAATTACTAGGGTGTATTCCATTCAATTAATAAAATATCCAGAACTCACAGAAAGACAATGTAAATAAAACAAGAAGGGAGACTCAGGGAAGATACTGTGCTATTGATGAAACTCTATCTCAGAGAAAGGCCTGTAAATTTATACTACTTTTAAATGTGCTTCCCCTTTGATGTAGAAATTCTATATCACAAACATAAATACCTGTTGAGATGGACAAGACGGTAAGCATAAGGGTAATTGCTGTTGCATATATGGTATAATGGAAAACACAGCAGCAGACATACATGGCCATTGTGTGAATATTGGTGGTTATATAGTACTCCTTACATTCAACCATCAAGAAAGTTGCGTTTATATGCATTAATATGCTACTTGTTTGTTTGAATTTGTCATCTCCCAGCCTCAGCCTACCACACTATGGGATCACATGAATGTGTCAAGCCATTTGGCTTACAGTATTTTAAATTATATCTTTATTTATTTTATTGTATGGATGTTTTGCCTTCAGGTAAGCCTGTTTGCCAAGTATATACCTGGTCCCCATGGAGGTCAGGAGAGGGTATCAGGTCCTTTGGAACAGGAGTGTCTTAGATAGGGTTTCTATTCCTGTGAAGAGTCACCATGACCACAGAACTCTTATAAGGAAAACATTTAATTGTGATGACTCACTTAACAGTTTCAGAGGTTTGCTCTATTATTGTCATGGCAGGGAACAAGGCAGCAGGCAGGCCGATAGGGTGGTAGAGAAGCAGCTGAGAGTTCTTACATCTTGACTAACAGGCAACAGGAAGTGCTCTGAGGTACTAGGCAGTATTTTCAGCATATATGACACCTCAAAGTCCACCTCCATAGAGATATTCTTCCTTCAACAATGTCACACCTACTCCAACAAAGCCACACCTCCCTAACACTCCTTTGGGAGCCCATTTTCTTTCAAATTACCACAAGGAGTTACATGCACTCAGCCACTGTATAGGTACTCAGAATTGAACTCCGGTTCTCTGCAAAAATAGTCAGGGCTCTTAAACACTTAGCCGTCTCTCGCAGCCTCCTAGCATATTATTTTATATAATGAATTCTTTTTAAAAATTACTTCTTGTTTAGGTCTTCCAGTTTTAAAAATTATTTCTTGTTTAGGTCTTCCAGTAAGTAGCAACTCAGAGAGAAAACAATAAACAAACCTAAAAAAACTAAACATCTGATACCGTCTTCCATATCAACATTATGGACTGGTTAATCAGTAATCACTGATTACCAATACTGAAAACTAGACACTAGACTTAATTCCCTAAGGAAACTCATGCCAACAAAAGAGGGGGGAAGGCACTCAAAAAATGGCTGAATGGAACACTGGAAAGCCACCCTGCTAAGACTTCACTATTTTATTATATACATGATGAACTGTCTTGTAACCTTCCTAAAAGGTTAATGAACTTCATTTTTGATCAAGCCCTTCAAGTCGTATTTTTAGTTCAATCATAAGATCAGCTGTCTATTCCTCAAAGTAACTGTTTAATAGTGAATATTTAAAAAAATAGGAATGGAATAATGACATTTAAACACTGTTGATTTGAAACTTCTTTTAACAAGGGATATGAATTATATTGAATTTTAATTTGAAACTCGAACTGACAAGAACAGAACAGGAAGTTGAGGTTATAGCTCAGTGGTAGAACACTCGCTGACAAGAACAGAACAGGAAGTTGAGGTTATAGCTCAGTGGTAGAACACTCGCTTAGTTTATGTGAACCCTGAGTAGCAATCTCCCACACACATATTAAGAAGGACAAGAAAAATAGATTTACATATTCGGAGAATAGCAAAAATAATTCAGGATCATCCCTATGTGGGGGAAAGGGATAAAACACTTCATCAGGCAGAAAGATGGGTGATTCCCAGCCAGAAACAAGGTAACTTTGCAGGTTTCCTCTTTTCCTGCCAGGCAGCTTGAGACTGGGAATGTGGCACTACATAGTCTGCCATCCTGTCCCCAAGCAACAACATGATAAGAAAGTGAGAAGATGAGCCTGAACACCCTGAGTTCCCACTGCCATGACTAAAGCCATACACTAGTTTTAGTTGTGAGTTAATAAATTCTCTCTCTGGCTGTGGCAAGTTTGAGTTGAGTTCTATGCCACCTAAGATATGAAACAGCCAAAACTTGCACAAATATTAATTTCTAATTTAAAGACAGAGTCCTCAGGTCTATATTGAAACAAGCTCTTAGAAAGAGGTATCATGCCTATGACTGGTAAGTAAATCACTAGCAATGCCTTGGATACAGCCCGAGTCTCTTAGTTCCTGGACATGGTAAAAAGAGATGGATTAGTGTACTTTCTCTTCCAAGGCTTTATTTCATGTAGGAAAAAAGCTTTTACTCAGAAATTCATGCAAATATATTCTATTTTAAATAAATAACAATTTACTTTTCTTAGAGGAGCACTGAAATGCACACAAAATTAACGGCTATTTCAAGATCTTTTTCAAGGCTTTAGATGGAAGGTCTTAATTATAGTATATTTATGTGTTATCAAGAAAGCTCACATTATTTGTAATATTCTTCAGATAATGAGTAGAATACACATTAAATTTTACTCAAGTCAATAGCACGTTATCCTTATTTCAAATGAAAATCAAGTGGTATTTATACTGAGCATCAATATGCACACTTCTGCATCAGCCCTAATGACCTGTTTCATGCCACGTAATGAAGGTTTTTATTACCTTTTAATAAATATTGCTGTGTAAATTCTATTATCCTTTCTCTCTCCCCATTCCCTACTAATGTACTGTAGAGATGAAGTATGACATCTAGTCTTCCGTGATACTATTTATAAAGTCTACAATAAAATACCTCTTTAATTCTGGGCTTCACCAACTATCTAATTACTAAGAAATCTCACAAAAATCACATATTCTCAGGCTGCACTGTATCACCTAGTACAGAGAAAATTTTATTAAAAAATGGCAAGGCTCATTATGTATAAAAACTGGTAAGTAACATAGATAAATAAAATTATATTCTATGTATAAAGATCATATGTATTTCATTAACTAAATATGGGACTGTTACATGTGGGAGATACAAACCAGTGCTTATCTCTGTAATATTTCTACCACTGAGCCTGTTCTCCAGGCCACAGTCAATTGTTTAGTTTTCTATTTGCACAGGCAATTTCATAACTGTTTTCCTTTGTAACATGTTTGTTATCTACTATTCTTATGAACAAAATTCAGTGGCTACATTATATTTAAGTGCTTAGAAACTCATTCTGTTCTGTATGGATTGATTTTTGACATCAAGTATTTATTTCCAAATTGACATAATGATTTTACACTAATTAAGTACAAATAAGTGGTAAATAAAAGTTCTCCCCCATCATGGGGGATAAAAGCCCATGAACTCTCAAACCTTACATTTTCACTGGTAACCAGCAACTCTTTAGGGACAGGACAGCAAATATGAACACAATCCATAGTGAATAAAGCAAGCACAGAAGAGATCATATTTGGCATTATAAAGCTTGGTAAGATTCACATTTGGGGTATTTGCTGAGTGCTTCTCTAGATGCTGAAGAATATTCAATACCCCTGACCTCTATATATGACATGTCAACAGCACCCTACTGTTGTGGTTATGGCAACTGGATATACCTGCCAAGGTCAAATACCACTAGCAGTCATTTCAAGTTAGGAAGGAGGGCACCATTCCTCAGCAGGCTGACCACACCCTACAGCACACAACTGTAAGGAAGACACACTGCTATGCAACAAAACTTCAAACTTAAACTAATGTCAAGAAGCTACATTACCTAGCTATGAAAGGCATGGAAATTAACAAGGTAACTATAAACTAGCTAAACTGACTTTACAGCTATTTCATATGCACCTTATATTTACTTAAGGCTCTGTAACCAAATTACTAACACTAGTGACAGCTGAAGTCAAGACCTTCTGACTGCCCTCCAGGATTGATTGAGTTGTTGTAGGATATTTGTATACTGTATGAGGATAGATTGCTGTGATTAGTGTAATAGAAAGCTGTACAGCCAATAGCTAGGCAGGAGGGATAGGCGGGACTTCCAGGTAGAGAGAGGAAGAGGAGATAATCCAGGCATACAGGAGTTACCACCAGCCAGAGGTGGAGGAAGCAGGATGGGCAGTACAGAGATGAGGTAATGAGCCTCATGGAAGAACATATACTAAAAAAAATGGGTTAATCTAAGTTGTAAGAAATAAATAGGAACAAGCCAAGGCTAATGCTGAACTTTTATCACTAAGTCTCTGTGTCATAATTTGTGGGTGGGTCATCCTGATGAAAAATTGCTACTACAGAGTGAGTAACATAATTTCGCTAGTTGATGAGTATCAGCTATATCACTCCTCCTTTCGTGAACAGTAAACCTAAAAGGGTAACCTAAAAACTAACCTAAAAGGGTAGTTTCTGTTGACCATTTCACTGCACAGTGCACAATTATCCATAAGAGACCGTGACACTATGAAGACAGGAGTCAGGAATCTATGAATATAGTGGAGAAAAATGCCCACAACTAGCAAGAGAAGCAGGTACAGAAGAGTCAGAGATGGTGGTTGATTCACTTGGCAAAAATGTAACAGCTTTTAAGTAAAGCTTTGAAATAAAAATCAATTTGTTGATAAAAAATATGCTGATCAATGAATATAAACTAAATACAGGAGAATGTGGAATGGGTGGGATTAATTCTATTTTCTCTTTCCTTTCACAACAAATCACCTGCACCCTTTCCTACAGGCAACAAGAAGGTTCCAGTGAGAATAGGTCCTAAAGACACATGGCATCTTTCAAGTGACAGATGCACTGTGGCATACACCAAAAGTACAACAACTGTTACACAAACAAAAAGGTGATACTTACATTTATTTTACTTTGTACAGGTAGAAGAAAATATTACCTATCCAGCCTATATTTATTCCTATCCTGATACCTTTGATATTCATATAAAATATTTTAACATCAATGACATGGTTCAGCCAGTCAAAGGGCTTATCATGCAAGGACTGAAGACCTGAATTCAATCCTCAGAACCAAGAGTAGAAAGCAAAAACTAATTTGTCTTCTGACCTCTACATATCCCTCATGGCTGGTATACACACACACACACACACACACACACACTTCACAATAAATTGGAAACTATTAACATGTTATATTTTAATACAGTTTACAGAATGAAAGTTCCCAGAAAATATATATGTCCTTAGTCAAAGAATGAACT
Source organism: Ellobius talpinus (assembly GCA_001685095.1). NCBI lineage: Eukaryota > Metazoa > Chordata > Mammalia > Rodentia > Cricetidae > Ellobius > Ellobius talpinus. The sequence goes on from LOJH01021781.1 coordinate 13,372, forward strand.
TTATATGTAAAAGGTAATAAATAATATGTTATCTTCAACAAATAGACATTACTGATAAATATTTAGGAACTGCACACCAATTAATATTTATATTCTCAATGAAATCAAGGATTTCACACATAACCTGACAATCATTGTTTCTTAATAAGCATATCCATGAGCTAATTCTTCCTGCTTAAAAAGAAAAAAAACGGGGCGGGGGATACATGAAGGCTCCAAGTAAGAAAGAGCAGCATATGTAGAAAAGCAGGGATAACTCAGTAGAAGCTCAAACCTAATAATTACACAACAATTCCACATGGGTTTTCTGTAGATTGACATTAACAGCCTTAATAACAGAAACAGAAAACAGCTCCAAGAGGCAGAACCACCTCGAGTACCTGTCATTATTTGTGGAGTACAGGAGAGGTTTTGGCGTATGGGCTATTTCAGGGAAGTCTTAGAGACAATCTCTCTCTCTCTCTCTCTCTCTCTCTTCCTCTTCCTCTCCCTTTCCCCCTGCTTCTGTGTGTGTGTGTGTGTGTGTGTGTGGTGTGTTATACATGCTGTCTGCAAGTGTATGTGTGCCTGTGTAATAGAGAGGTATCTTCCTCTATTGTTCTCTGGCTTATTCCCTTGAGACAGGACTCTCACTGAACTTGAAGCCCACCATTTGATTGTGGCTAAAATGGCTGGTCCTTGAACTCCAGGGATCCACCCTGCTACAAGGAATTATAGATAGGTGAGATGCCTAGTTTTTCGAAGTGGTACTATGAATTTGAACCCAGGTCACTATATGTTACAAAGCAAGAGCTCTTACCCACTGAGCTATCTCCCTGGCTCTGAGAAGTTAACCTTAATCCTAAACTAAATCAATGAGAAAGTCTAGCTTTAACAAACCAGGAATAAACTTCTATTAACATCTTAAAATATTTGGCTTTAGATCAGAATTTAGTCAGCTAAGTTGATACTTGCAAAAGGTAAGCTGAGAAGGCATTAATATCACAGTAAAAAGAGATTCAGTATACAAGGAAGTCATCATTAGCTTTAATTTAAAGACATGTACTTGCTCATTTATTCATTAAAGATCTCTGGATATTGTAAGGAAATAATAGTCCAGTGAAAATAGATTAAAAATTCTTCAACACAAGTTTACACATTCAAATTCAACTACACATAAACAGATCATTCACCACCATCGAGTGAGATTTACAGACCCTGAGGTAACAGGGTAGGTACTCAAATCAGTGTGAAACATAGCCTTAAAAGAGAAAGAGCAAAACTATGCAATCCTTTGGATAGATGGAGAAAGAACCTTTGAAAACAACAAAAATCCCATGTAAAAATTCTACAATAAAAGACATAAGGGAATTTAGTTCAACACAATCATAGTAACACATGAAAAGCCCTCAGTTAGCATTATTTGAACTCAACAGCTAAAACAGTGATGTTTTCCTGTAAAATCAGAAACAAGAAAAGGAAGAACACACTTACTACTTCATGTTGACATAATACTGAAAGTTTCAGCAAGAATAATAAGAATTTTGAATTAGTACATTATCGAAACCTAAACTAGCTCGTATGTCCAATGGGTAGTTAAGACTACATTCTTTGTTATACCACCAAACACTAAGTATTGCTTTATTAAAGAAAGGAAGAGATGGGGTTGAGGCAACTCCAGGTTAAGGTGTGAGAATCATAAAGGCCAATTTTACAGCTAACTATAAGGCACATGGCTTTTCCAATGTAACAAAATATATGACAAAATCCAGAGACAAACACATATATTTCCCTTAAACCCACTCACAAAGCTAGTTCAGTGTTCTAGAAGGGAAGGGGTAAAGCTTGAAGACACTAAATATTAAATCCACTTCTATTGACTTGGGCATGCTGAAGAAAGAAGGCTGCCTCTGCACCCACTAGTTTATAATCCATTAGGCCATAACATACAGCGCTTTGAACTAGTGAAGTGATTTGTGAAAGTAGCTGGAACATGAAAGTGAATCTAGGAAGAGAACAGCTACTATAGATTGCTGGAAAGGCCTCAACAGAAAGACTAACTGGAAACACTCAATTCTGCAGAACTTGGAACTCACTGCAATGTGCCTGTGATAGTGCTGGGGAAACACACACTTTGCAAAATCACATACCAAAGGCACTTGACAAGACAAGGGCATGAGAATGGAAGGAAATGTCTCTTCTTCCAGTTGTGCCCCCTTTAATCCCTCTGTAGACACTGCTAAACATCTCATTTCTTGCAATGGAGAAACATCACCAGTGGGATGGCTCAGCATCAAGGGATAGACAACTCATAACACAATATAATGTTCTTATTTTATTATATTTTTTCAAACTCCCATGGTGAACACTTACCTATTCAACTGGTTCAATGTTCTAAGCAATCCTAACTGGTCTCTTTCCTTCCCACATTGTTACTCCGTCTCCTAAAACCTCTCTGGCCCAATGCAATACCCTGCACAGGGCAGCTGGTATCCTAAAGGTGCTTGAACTGAATTGAATACACCAAGGCCTAAATGCCTTTCAAACAACCAGGCCAGGCCATATTTTTAAAAACCAACACTTTTTAATCCTATGAAAATATAAAAGTCCCATGAGGCACTGAGTTTATTAAGCATTTTTCACACTGGGATTAGTACTAAAATCTTGCCCTGAAATACAGAATGAAGGAGATTTGATTTAAAATGCCCCTTTGGATCTATATACTTCAAAAGGATGTGCATCTCCATCTGTGCCTCCTTTTGCAGCAAATAACTGAAATAATTCATATGAAGGGAAACAAAAAAGGAAAAATGTCCCTTGTGGCTTAATCCTAAATTTTCACTCTCTAACTTATGTAGCATATATCTCAAAGAAATGTTCTAAATTTATAAAATGTATCATGTACACCAAAATACACAGATGAACAAAGAGCACAACTAACTTGTACCCTAACCTACTTTCCCCAAGTGTCACCATTCAACTTCAGATTGCTATAATCCCAAAAAACTTTCTATTCCCTAAATTGCCACCCCCATACCCAACAGACCCCCATGCCCTAATCAGCATACTCACTGTTCTAGATTTCTAGATTTAAGATTCACTCTCACAGCTTGTGGTTAGTTGTTTTTTTTATGGCATGTGCTTTTAACCATGAGCAATATGTAATACTTTGTAAATATGTAAATTTTTAAGCAAGGTGTTCAAATATTTTCTTTTATCATTGAATATTACGATGCAAGAGATTTAAACTTCAAATATAAGTCCAATTTACTAGATTCATCTGACTCATACAGATTTAATGAATTCATCTAAAGATTTATATTTTAATAATTCTGCAATTAACATCCCTATGCATGATTATACACATATGGAATGTCTTCTTTCTGGATGTCAAATACCTAAATGAATAGTCACCAGGTCCTAGGATGGGCACATTACTAATTTTACTACATCATACCAGATCATTTCTCATAATGACTACACTAATCTACACCAAGTGAAATTTTATTAGATAGTAAAAAACTGAACCAGACTCATGGCTTCTGTTTGTATTAAAGGGGAATGAATAGGGCATGCTTATAAATTAGATCCTAATTACTATGGAATATGCCCCTCAGTGTAATAGTACACGTGAATGGGTTGACTGTCAAATGCTCTGCATTAAAGTTTCGGATGATAAGTGAACCTTGGATAGAGATTGGCACCCTCTCAATTTCCTTCATTAGAAGTCCCCAACAATAAACCTTTGGCAAATTATTTCTTCAAAGCCTGTGACTTACTCAGTGCCTTGACTTGATGGAAATGTGCCGAATATGCTGGCCTAAGGGTCCTGTTTGTAGCTAATGAATCTCAGTTCTCTTTACAAAAGGCATCAATATCATTCATGACTTTCATCAAGCATCTTAATAACTCTCCTTGTACACTATATGCATTTATTCATGCATACATTCATTGGTACACACTGAAAGTCAACTAAACATGACAAGGAGTTAAGTACCACACAAACCAAGCACAGTTCCAACCTTCAGGAGTATATAGTCTCCAACTAAGCCGTATAACACAAAGGACACCAGTCAAGTGTTATTCTGAGTATCTGAGAGGCAGCTGTGTCATCTTCAAGTGTAAAGTACACACTAGATTAGTAGACAATAAAAAGTACAGTAAACTAGACCATTAATAAATTTTTACATTGGTTATATTTTGAAATGACTATATTCTAATGCTTATTCAAGGAGACATAAATTATTTTCCTGTTTCCTTTTTCAAATAAGGCCACAAGTTTTAAACTTACAAATGTGGCTCGCCTTATTTTAAGCAAGTATACCCAATAAGAAGAGAGGCAAGCATAACTAAACAAGATGATTCCCAAGATGGGTAGATACAAAACTGTACAGAAACAAGTCAGCATCAGGAGGAGACACAGCAAACTTGCAGGTTACTTGAGCATCATGTAAAGTTGGGAGATCTTACTCACCCTTACCACACACG
>LOJH01021782.1:4149-16408 GCA_001685095.1 Ellobius talpinus
TATATAATAAATAATTTGTTCAGTCCATTATGCTTTAATCTATAATTCTTAACTTTCTGATAACCCCTTCCCATTTTCATATAATTAACATAAAAGTTAGTCAAATAAAAAATGGTTGTTCATGGTGCTATTCACTTGAGTATCAAATAATCGTTACAGTCACATTTCCTGTCCTGCACAGTCACCCTTTCTGGAATTTTACAATTGCTTACCCATTTTACATGAGTAACTGGTTTTTGTTGTTTAGAGTCAGAAAGTCATAACATTTCCTAAGGTTCTTTAGGGCCATCATCATTTGAGCTCATCATTTCTTCTTTCGAGACGCTCAGACAGATGACTAATATTCATAGTAATTCTCTCTCTCCATGACCAACAATTTTTCTGAACTGTTTTTGTTTTTAGTTCTCAAATTTTTCTTTTAAATCTAGGACTGGCTTCTGAGACCTATTGTATAGACAGTATCCAGGACTTCCTTCCCACACACATGTGAAATGCATGTTTTTGCCCTAGCTCTGTGCCTTCTTTGAACTCCATTTAACCCTTCATTCTGCCAAATTATATATTAACAAAGCTTATTAACAAACACTGAAGACACAGCTAAAAGTGGTTTATTCCACTGGCCTTGCTGAGACTCTCAGATGCATTCATTTTGTTTGCATCCACTGTACTAAGTAATATCTGGAACCTACAATTTCATGTTCTTCATGGTGAAGAAATAATATTTGGCTTAGTAAAGTCCTCTATTTGGCTTTCTTCAAAGCTTTTCTTTCTTTTGAGTAATATATATATATATGATACATACATATATAATTATATATAATATATAATGATACATACATATATTATTTCCCATTCATATTATTCTTTTAAAAATTTTGTGTATGTAATTTCTTCTTTAACTTCCTTTTTACTTGGCTTATGGTTGTTTCATGATCTTCTTTCAATGTCTAATAAAATTGTTGGTTGGTTGGTTGAGTTTGGGCTTGGGTATGTTTGTTTTGTTTTTTAAATAGAAGTTATCAGTTGGATGGTGTGTTAGTCAATTGCTGACCTTTAAATATAGTTTTCTCTTTCCAACATTAATCCTGCCTAAGGTCTATTTTTTTAATTTCTACATCATTATATCATCATCAAGGTGGTGTTTATGTTGATAACCATAGGAATATGGATATTCTTAAGAATCAATTAGTAAAGTGTTATAATATGGTACTATTGACTAGCAAGCATCACCTTTGAAACCTGAGGCCTGTCCTCCCAGTTTGATTTGCTTACATTTATTTATTTATGAGTGGAAATACTTCAGAACCATAGTAGTATATGTGGAGGTCAACATTCAGGAGTCAGTTCTCTCTTTCTGCCATGTGTGTGTGCCCTAGGGAATGAACTCAGGTTACTCATCTTGGGGCAGCTACTGAGCCATCTCACAGGTCATGTCCTTCTAGAATTATTCAAAGAAAACCTTCCAATCTCCCACTTGAAGTAGCAGAAGAAGCTAACTTTAATGAGTAAGGAGATTTTTTTTTAGCACCACACCGTTACCTTTTCCCAAACTCTCCTGATAATACCAAGTCCTGAGCTCATTAAAGCTTCGGTGGTAGAAATCAACTCACTCAGCTGCTACTTAGCATTACAAGACCTTTAGATTTTAATGTTCCCCAGGCTCATGAGCTTAAATGTCTTTTTCAAAATATTTTTAAAATCTTTCATCTGCATCTATCTCTTTTCTTTCTGTCTTTGACCAGATATGTATCAGAATGGAAAAAAGAAATAATACACTCATATAATCTCTCACTTGCATCTATAATTCTGGTGTTTTAATTTTCAAAATTATTTCTACTAACTTCCTCATTGACAAATAACAAATCTCAGAATATGTCACTTCGATTTAGTTTCCAATGAGATAATGTCTGATGGGGCAGTAATCCATAAACATTATTTGCTGGTAGTGAGCATAATAAAAGCAGCATGCAATTATTTAACGATGGTGGTACAGGGTATTGATCGGTCAACGAATGACTTAGAGCTAAAATCCAATGTCTTAGTTTGGGTTTTTATTGCTCTAAAAAGACACTATGATGATGGCAGCTCTTAAAAAGAAAATATTTAATTGAGGTGGCTCGCTTACAGTTTCAGAGGTTCAGTCCATTATCACATAAATGCTCATAAATTAGAATGAGCTATTTGGAGTTTTCTTCCTGAAAAAGTCCATTCACAGTAGGCGCCATCGTATTACACAGTACTAACATCAGGGGCAATGGGTTCCACATCTTGCTCTTGGTCAGCAAAGTTCATACACACTCGAATGCAAGGCCAGAAGTATCTTATAAAGTTCGTACCACCAAGAGAGACACAGTCCAGATATTTTTCCCCCTGGCTGACCACAGATTGTTGTTGCTGCTTTTTCCCCCATCAAATTGCAAGTGTCCTTTGATATGTGATTAAGCAGGATAAGTCATAACACTGACAAGTTGCCTTGATAAATTTCAGAAGCTAAATCACAGTGTTGGCCCCTGGGAATGAATTCACTAGAGGAAATTAGACTCCTATTGAGAAGTCGCTGGAGATTTCCGAAGTGCTCCATAAGTTGAAGAAAACTCCTGAAAAAATAAAATAGAATAACAAAGGCAAAAACTTGCTACTGAAGTTTTGTTTGCATCATAAAAGATTTGTTAAGAAGTAATTTATTTGAATCAGAATTAGCCCAATCAAAGAGTATAACTGTGGCTTTTTAAAGGAGATTCCAAGTGGAATCCACTGCCCCCAACCTTTGGGACATTTATGGCCTCAAAAGGAAATGCCACACCCATTTATCACTCACTCTCCTGTCTTACCTCAGCCCCAGAAAACCTTTCATCTTCTCGGGGAATCAGAACTTGGTTGTTGTTCTCATTTTATGGAAATACCTTAAAGGGAGCACCAGTAATGAGGTTGGTGAGTTTCAGGGAAGCCTGGGGTACGTGGTGAGTTCGAGGCTTGGATATTCTGTCTCAAAACATCAAAAGAAATCAGAAAGGAGGAAAGGGGAGAAGGAGGAAGAGGAGAATGGGAGAAAATAAATGAAGGAAATATCCAGTACTTTGTCTTTCATGACTGACTTCTTTCACTTGTATGAAAGCAGCTCTTCATTCTCTGCTGTCGCCAGGTAACAGTTCATTCTGTGTTTATATCACACTTTGTGTTTCTGTTCATATGCCACAGAGAGTTACTTCAATTTTTCTGTTTTGAACTTCTGTGCATACATTTAGTTTTTGAAGGCACAGTCCTCATTTGGCCAATGTATAGTCCAAGGAGCAGAAAGCCATTCAAACATTTAAACTTTTGAGGAAATACCTCAAAATATAGCAGCATCTCATTAAGGCTTCCACTTGCACCTCTCTAATGAACAGTGGTGCCACTGGACATCTTTTCATGAGATCCTTTGTCATTTGGAGGGACTTTATAAATCAATATCTAGAGAAATCTTCATAAACATGGTTTAATTTTGAACACAATTTTCCTTTTCATTTATTTATTTATTTTGCTATTGCTATTAGTAGTGGTGGTAGTGTGTGCATGTGCACACACAGGCATGGGAGCACGTTTATGTGCACGTGGTTCTGAGGATCAAATCCAGGGCCTCTTGCATGCCAAGGAAGAGCTCTAAAACTGCACTGTATCCTCAGACCCTCTGGAGTCTTCCATTCTATTCATGTATGCATCTACAGGATGCAATACCATGATGTCTTGCTTATTGTAGTTTCTGTAGTAAGTTCTGGAATTGAGAAGTATGTGTGTTAAGACCCTCCCACCACCCCAAGGTACGGGTGGCCAGGTATCACTACAGTGAGCGAGTATGAGAGGGGAGAGGACGAAAAGAGGAGCCGTTTAGGTGCTATGAAGAGAGGCAGAACCGAAGACATGATGGTGGTGAAGAACAGCTTTATTTGAGAGGCCTAAACTACCACCTGAGGCCATGGCAGTTTCCAGACCATGCCACAACAAAGAGCCATGTGTGAGTCTGTGGTCTGGCTGCCACCTGAAGCCATGCTTGTCTGAGGCCATGCAGAGCTGGGCCTGGGGGTGGGGAGTCCAGATCGAGGGCTTTGAGTTGGTCTACCTTAACAGCTACCCCACTTATGAGCTCCTGGAGCATGTCAGCAACCGTAGCTGTAGGATCCCCATGACTCACAATAACAGCAGGATTTCCAAGAGGAGTCCCAGAGAGGCTCTGGTATTGACGGTGTAGCAAAAGACCTCGGACCAGACCAGTGGCTCATTACAATGAACATTTGCAAGTAAAGATGTTTGGGGGAAAAGGGTATACAGTATGACACACTGAAGCTCCACTGCCACTACAATGAACAAATACATAATGGAGAGGCAGGAAAGATGGAGGAGCAGAATGGCGCATGTGCAGCAGAGCTGTGACGACGGGGAGAGAAGGCTGAGGCTGCTGAAGAAGTAGGTCATGCCCAGAGGAGTCAGTGAGATTTGGCGGGGTGGGGGTTAGGTTAGCAAGGGTGGAGATATAGAACTGGGAAATGAGTTGGGTTGGAATATATGATGTGAAATTCCCAAAGAATTAATAAAAAACTGAAAAAAAGTATAAGTGTTCTAGTAACTAGAGAGATATTAGCTGACTTTAGAAGACATTAAGGATAAGCCCCTCCCTCATAATCAGCTTTGAACCCCACATCCCATTCCCCAGGAAATAATACTACAACAGGAAGTTTCACAGCTGTCTGCCCCTTAGTATTCAAAATACCACAGAGAAAGGTGAGGGGTCCTAAGGCTTTGCTGAGGGCCATTAAGGGAAAACCACCTCTCATCACCCAACCCCACCAACAGAACATAATCTGAGTCCTACCTCAGGCCCTGGGTGGAAACTTGATGTACCAAACTTTCCAAAATGCTACATACTGCCATGGCCCCTTTTAGGAGGGGGCTGGGAACCTCCGGGCCAGGACTGGCCCTTAGAAAAGCTACCTTTACCTGAAGCTTTACTTCAGATATGGGAGGAGCAATTATTCCCTTAATGAGATGATGGTCTTCCCCCTCCCCAAGTCTTAATGCAGTGGCTTACAAAACTCTGCTAAGCCTGCCTGCTTTTCTGACTCGGACTCCAAAGTTTGAATTGTTCCTTCTCTTTGTCAGAGACCTAACTGCACTGACTCTGGGCTTTCCTTTTGCTTCTGTAAAGACCCCAGCAGTCCCCAAACAACTTTCTACCGACCTCCGTTGTTGGACATGCCTGCTTTCTTGAACCCCAGCTCAAAAAGGCAGCAGCTGCTTTCCAGTAGCTGCCAAGATTTACAAATTTGTTCACTTTGTTGTCTTTCTCTAAAACCTTAATAAAGTGGTCTTCAAGGGCCGATGAGATGATTCATTCAGTAAGTAAAGGTAATTTTTGACCTCCCCTAGCCACTTGAGTTTATTCCCAGAACCTGTGTAAAGATGAAAGGGGGGGAAGCAACTGCACAAAAAATTATCCTCTGGCATCCTTAACCTGCTGCCCCGACCCCTGCCACATGCACACACACACACACACACACACACACACACACACACACCCCAATTTAATTTGTAAAGGAAGTAGTCTTAATGCTTCCTTCTGAGTCTGTTTTTAAATTGTCTTAAAATATGTGATCAATTTCTGTAAGTCTCAACACACTAATGATATTAAATACATCGATTCATAAATATGCACTGTCTTTCTGTGAATTAAGGTCCTCCTTCATTTCTTCACCAGCATTTCCTAGCTACCTTTTGCCAGACTAAAGATGTTCCCTTCTCCCAATAGTTTGCTGTCTTTATCATAAGGGAGTATTGGATTTTATCTGATCCAATACTCTGAGATAATTAATCATGTGGTTTGTCTGTTTTCTATGAATATGGTGCATTACAGAAACTAGCTTCCAGGTGCTAATCCGACATGGCACCCCTTGGACCAATCATTTTGCTAAATTTCTACCACGTTTTCTTTAACTGTGACCACATAGTCTGGAATGTTTGGGCTAGAAGTGAACAGTACAGCAGTAATAACGTTGGGCCTGCGTGGTTGTTTTCTTTTTTCTTCAAATATTGGTTTATTTACTCTTAACATAGGAACTGAGAATCCAAAATCACCTGAGCTTCACAGAGTATGAGCCCTGTTCTAGAAATGCTGTGTAACTAACTCAAGCTTGTGAGCTGCTAAGCTGAGCGGAAGTGTCAGGGTTCTGAGTGAGGCAACCCAACTCCACACCCTGTTTATCTTACATATTCCATTCTGTCCATTCCTGTTGAATTATTGGTCCTCTTAACCCGAAACTGTGTCTTCTCTTTCTGCTTTGACTCCCCATCTGCATGTTGAACCTGCTTTTTGACCACTAAAGATGAATATAGTTGGGTTTTTTTTGGACAGAGGTGGAAGTTTGCTCAATTTAGATTCAGGCTGACACTCCATATGCCACGATCCATAAAGCTAGCTACAAATGGGGTGACTGAAAACAGGTCACCAATACAAATTGGATTTAAGGAGAAAATGTACAATTTCTTTCCCTACAGTACAGAATCATTAACTCACTACCTCTAATGCTTGTATAATTCCTGATTCCTGATGTTTGGGAAGACTCCCTCCACTGTCTCCCCTGATCTCCTGCAGTTCTGCCAGCAAAAGCTACATCAACAAGGAGAGTTTTCAAAGAAACCGGGCCTTAAGGAGGCTGCCAACAAATGGATCGAACAGTGCTGCATTTGCAAACACTTTTCCTTTTCCAAATTATTCTTATATGTAATTATATTGTCTCATAATTCAAGGAAGAAGAAATATTTAGTATGTGGATAAATAAAGGATGTAGAAATATTAAGCATGTCATTTAGAAACCTATTTTGAAGGAAAACAGTCATTAAAATGTTAACTTCACTTTCTAATATTTTGTTTTCTTTTTATTTTTTTCTATTTTGTGGCAAATATTTTTCCAGGATCACTTTAATTTATCATGTATAATTCTAATTTTTTTTCAGATAAAAGTATTAAAAAATCTCAATAAGACAAAGAGAGCTTTGAAAAATCTACACTAAGAAATAAAAGCAAACTATGTTTTACAAAAAAAATGCCATTCCAATTAAATATGAGTTACAATGAATTAAACCCTTCAGTTGTTTCTAATAAATTCCTTGGTTCTTGCCAGTCACTAGTAGGTTCTGTCTGAATATTTAGGTATTCAAAATCTACCACAGTGAAGCATGTCAGGACTCCAGATCCAAAAACTAGTAGCAAATCTTTAGGAGTCAGGCCACCAGTTCTAGGGCTATGCAGACCATTCAGAGGAAGGCTTCCCTTGATGAGAAAAGTTGGAAGAAAGGAGCCTGGTTCAACTCTCCCTGCCCTACATTCCTGTGCTGTCTGCTCTGCTTTGACACCAGGTAAGCCAGTGACAAGTAGAGGCCCCATGCTTCTCCCCCACTGCCCTTCTGCGCACAACATGGCTTTGCATTGCTTAAGGATAAACAGGCTGGAGCTGCATATGGCTAACATCTCTTGTTGGAGCTGGTGCAGGAAGAGGTTGCTGAGCATCTGCAGGTCTCACACGGTGTCACGGGCAGTAAAGGAATGACGGGAGTCGTTGCAGACAGCATGGAGCCTACATTCCTCTCTTTGCCTGGAAATCATGGATAATTAAATTAACATGGATTGAATGCAAAGCATAAAATCAGAGACATTAGAACAGAAACCCCCATCTCCACATGGGATCACTATATTTACCTGTATTTTGGGAGGCAATAAAAACCAGAGGAGAAAAGATAATAAAAAAGAAAACAGTAATAAAAACTTATATTTGCATAATTTCTTCCTGCTCCAGGATTCCAAAGAATATATTTAAAATCATATAGGAAACTCTGGCATGGAACATGTGATGTGTAACTAGTGGAGTTCGTTAAAATAACAGAGTGCCCAAAGGAGCTAAAGACACTTGGGCAAGCTGGGATTGCAAAAGCCAGAATGTCCCTTTAGAATGGCAGGCTTACTCTGTTTCCTTAGAACTATAAATCAGAAGGATTAATTGCAAATCTACTCCCACCATAATTTGGAAGTGGTGAAACACATTAAAAGAGCGTTGATTGGCTACATTGCACTAATCCGAAAGAATGAGGTTCACGCTGGTTGGGAAACTGCCAAATAAACACTGGATCCTCCCCTTGCCAGTTCCCAAAACAGAGAGGAAGGACAAGGCCTTTGTCTCAGGACCCCAGCATCATTAGGTTTCCCAGGCAACTCTCCGATACCCAGACTGAAATTCATACTGTGGGTATGAAATAAGGCTGCCTTTTGTTATGACTTTCGAAGATTAGTGTGGCACAGATGTGAGCTCCAGCTGCTTCAGCAGTGATGTGCAGCCTAAGGTGGTCTGCTCTTACTCAGAGACATTAGAGTGCTTTCTGCTACTTCTCACACCAAAGCAAATTCAAATGATACATTTTGCCTGGCACAAACAAGACTGGTAAAGATTAGACTGACAGAGAATGACCATTTCAACGAAACCTGACATCTGTGACATATCTCTTACCCCTTCCGCTCAACAAAATCTTGTGTATGCACAAGGCAGATGGTTGCGATTACACTCATGGCGTGGCTTCAGCTGCCCTCACTTATCTGCGGAGAATGTGCTATAAGACCTTCAGAGGAAGCCAGAAACTACAGACAGTCCCGGATCCTACATGTACTGTGCATATGTTTTCCTAGCAATACATACTCATGTTCAAGCTTCAGTCTTCCACGGGGAGGAAGGACTCTAAGGATTCCCTTTGCCCTATTTAGTTCACCCGTATTACTGCTCCTAAGAGAGGGAGCTCTATTGAATAAAATTTGTGTTCTCAAAGTCAAGCACTACCATCTCATGGTGGTCACTTTGACAGCTAAGGTGACTACTAAGTGATTGACTGGTAGGTAGCAAATACTGTGTGGATATCCTGAACAAAAGGATGATTCATGTTCCCCTTTAAACAAAATTTGATGGTATGAAATTTCACCTCTCTACTCAGAATGGCATGTGGTTCAGAACATGCGTTATTTTGGGAACTTTCCATTTAATAGTTTCTGAATAGTTTTCACTGCAATTACCTTGAAATTATAAAACCTGAAACTAGGGTTAGGGAAGACTAATCTACTCATAATGATCTTAGTGAGTGCACATGCAGGCGTCTTCCATAAAGTTTTTAAACATATTACTTGACTTCAACCTCAGCAAGTTAATAAGTAGGTCCCACTTCCATTTACAATCAGCGAAAACAGAGTTCAGAGTGGTCATTGATCATGTGATGACTAACGAAGTGACAGTGGCCCTGGAGTGAGGTCACAATGGAGCTACCCATTGGCTGTTCTTTCTCCTGAGCCTCAACTCCAGATAGAAACTCTCAAAACCAAGAGAGAGAAAAAACATTTTCTACTCTTAGTTTCACTGAGAGAAAGGAAAGAGACCATCTTGAAAAGAGAACAAAAAAAAGTCCAAGATCAGCCCCATGCCGGAGAGACTGCTGTCACAGTGTCAAGTTTTTAACAAAAAGAACACTCTTTCTCCATAGCGGAGGTCAGTGCTTAAGCATCTTAATACCAGGGTACTTCTGTCCTGTTCCATATTACTTACAGGCTGATCCCAGCTCACCGCCTCCCGTCCTGCTCTCCCCACCTTTTCTGCCCCCTCCTCCCATACCTTGCCTTCCGAATCGCTGGCTTCATGGTTGAAATGTTCCCTCGGGTCTTGCATCCTATTCTCCTCATCTGCAAACTTTAATTGTGAACCAAAGACACAATGAAGTGAAATGAAATATCAAAAAATAAAGCATATATAAAAGTGCTTGGTATATACTCCAGACGCAGTGATTACCTGCCATTCTTATTCATTACTAGGATTTTCCTGTTTTCTTCTTCCACTTGACTTAGAGTGTTTGTCCATCTTTGTCCATTCAAAATGTAAAAGTTCAAGATGATGCAAAAATTAATCATAGCCTCAACTATAACATCAAACTTACATTTAAAGATAAGCAAATTACACACTGTTTGGCAATCCACAACTTCTATCCTCACCATTACAAACATTAGAGATTAATCAATAAACTATGTTGATAGACTTTAATACAACCCCTTCCTATATTTATACATCTGGTGGGATAATCCCCAATTTATACAATATTCACATTAAATTGCAGGCAAAAGTCACAAAACGTTTGCAAAGTGCAATTCATTATTGTGATATCCGTGAATGAGAGTATGCATGGGAGTAAACTGCGCCACACCATGGCCATGGTTCTCTCTGGCTGAAGGTACTACAACAGTTTTTTATTCTCTCTTCACCTCTTATCTAATTGTTTAAATCATTTACAATGAACATCAATCATTATCATAAAAGACTATTATTTTTAAGTATTAAAGTTAATGGTGAATAATTAGGTAATCGATTGGTCAAGTAATGAATTTTGATTTTGATACAATGCAAAAAAATGCACCTTCTGCTGCTGGAGATAGGTGAGATGGGATATTCAGGGAATTTAAACCCTAATGTGAAAATAAGATTATATAAACAAAACGACTGTGCAGAGAAATAAAACATTGAAATTTGAAACCAATACCGAAATAAGAAAAGAAAAAGGGGAAAAAAAAACAAACAGATGATTCTGTGCCCAGTAGTAGATCAGAGAGGAACAGAACAAGTGATTACCGACAAGCTTCCCATCATGAGGCCTAATCATGTGTTTTTATTTAGTGCAAACGTGGTGATGGCCAAACTGCTCTAAAACACAGCCAGTGGGGCTCCAGGATCAGTTAACTGATCCCCAGCATGACTGGGATTTTCCGGCTGGTGTTAAGTTTAACAGTCTTGAAAGGTGTTGTGGAGTTCAAATGCAAAACAAGTCCCTCCCTTGGAGGGACTTCTGTGAATTAGTTGAAGACTCAGGCATTCACAGCTCACAGTTCCTTCATTTGCTAGAGGGTATCGTTACCTTTATAGTTCTATATAGAAAACAGGCAAGTGTCCCAGGTCATGCCACCTCCCATGAAAACTTGGTCATGCACTGTGTGGTGGGATGAGGAGAGACCTAAAAAACTCTGCAAATGGACAGAAATACCAACCCCATAAAAACACCGAGCTGTGCGTTAGTTTTAGAGGTCTGATCCCTAACCCCAATCATAAAGGAATTCCTGTAGAGAGGGCTTAGTACTTCCCAGGTGTACTCCCGAAGTCTCTTGGAGTATCTCTATGCTCCAGGAAAGACGCTCTAGAGACCTTTCCTCCAGGCTGGCATGAATGTGTACTGGCACACAAATGCACAGAGTGCTACAGAGGCACACTTCAGACTGGAAAAATGTTCTGTGGTTTATGAAACCAACTTCCCATGAGCACATTTCCTTATGGGCGAACATAGGTAGCAATACCTAATGAAAACCTGTTTAGGAGTGGGAAGTCAATAATACACATAAAATGCTCGGTTCATAATAAATAAGGGCTGCCAGGAAGACAGGAACACTTTTTTCTTCTTTTCGAGGACAAAATTAGAGAAGGCTTATCATGATGCTAACATTTCAGTTGACAACTTATTATCTGAAATGTCACAAAAATTCAGAGGCAAACTCTAAGTGCTTACATTTGTAACAGTGTTTGAAATACTCCAAAATTTTATTTTCATCAATTGCTTTGACTTTTTAGACTGCAAATTATAAGCACATTTGTAGCATTTTAGACCAATTATTAATAATGTTAGAAAGCATGTTGATATGAATGTCAAAAGATTGGCGAGGATATTTCCCTGCAAACAATAATTTAAAAGATTTGTAAATCTAGGCTCTAAAGCAGCATAGGATAAAACAATAAATGGCACTGTTAAGCCCTCTCACTAGAGAGTTTCTTCCCCTCCTGCCCTCACGACCTTACCTCAAGAGTAGGCTTTGCTGCTTTATGAGATAACTAGTAGGAAAACTTCTATATATAGTAATTGTCTAAGAACATGGAAATACGTTATATATGTTTATTTTTGCTTGTCCTTCTCAAAGACAGCTTCTAAGCCATTGACAACATCCTATAATCAATGCGGTTTGGCAGCAAAAATAGCAATAACATGTTCAGTTAATCTGTAGTAATTTTAGTCTAACAAAATTTGAATTAAGTCTGTTACAGCCTAAAAGCAGAACAGAAAATCTGAGGAGATGGCTTGGCGAGTAAATTCCTGCCATGGGGGCTGGAGAGATGGCTCAGAGATTAAGAGCATTGCCTGCTCTTCCAAAAGTCCTGAGTTCAATTCCCAG